>JAEMWC010000587.1:342500-422500 GCA_016490735.1 Pachyseris speciosa | reverse complement strand
GTCGCAAGGGCTTGTTCCTTGATGTTTTGCATGACGATCTCTGCTACAACAACGGAAACTGGTGAGCCCATAGCTGTCACGGGCAACTGTTTGTAGTGTTTGCTGTTGTGCTGAAAGTAGGTAGACGTAAGGCAAAGGTTCAGTAAGTCCATTAAGTCGTCTGTTGGTAGTGGCAGTTGTAACGTGGAGTTCTTGATGGCGGTCTCAGTGCAGTCTAGAGCCAGTTGGAGTGGAATTAATACTGGTGGACAGTGATTTCACATCAAAAGACACTAGTTTGTAGTCGTCAGGTACTTGTGCTGTCTTGATGGCGTCAATAACGTTTTCAGTCGACTGTAGTTTGTGTCGTGACTCGTCAGTCAGCGGTTTTCAGTATTGCAGTTAGGTTTTTAAACAAATAAGCTATTGCACCTACCTTTACTTTTTAAAATCAAACGTCACGTTATCACCAATCAGCATAAAAGGCGCCCATTTTCTCACGTTAGAAAACCGGTGGCTTCTCATCCACTTCATGGCCTGGTGAAGAGATTCACTGGCACTTTCCCCACGAACAAGGTGCTCGTAGAAACGACTCATGAACTGCATCGTCGCTTCGTCGTCTATAGCCCACAGGGCCACTAACACGGAACGTGCACCGGCTCCCAAGAAGGCTCTAGCGATTCCAACTACACCTTCCGATCGGATTTCTCCTTCTGCACTGTGACAGCAGCTAAGGACAACAAGTTTGGCTCTGAGACGAACTTGTGCAATTTCAGCCACTGTCAGTAGGTAGTCTTTTTTTTGTGGAGTACCGTTGAAGGGTCGCATGGGAGCAAGAGCGATTTCTCCTCGTTCGGCGTCACCGTGTGCAGCAAAATGGATCAGACTCACTGAATGTATGTCGCGTAGAACTGCCTGCTTAGTTGCATGCTCGCCAATAAGAGGCTGGACTCCAAGCAGGCGTCCAATCATCTCTGCTTCTTCTCTTGCACAAGGTAATGGACGGATCCGTTCAGGGGTTTTCTTGTGAATCACAACACCAACCTCGGGATCACCGATTATCAGTGCACCAGTCCGACTGTGATAATCTGCTGGACTGTCCTGGATGAGCTTGAGAGTCGTCAAAGAAGGTACAATGCGGATCCTAAACGACTCGGATAAATATCTCTCATTTTCATCCTTAAACGCTGCAAATGGTACTTTGTACAAGGGACCCTCAGGAACAATGATGATCTCAGGTTGGTGAAGTAAATCGACTACAGGATCAATGATCATTTTGTAACATTGAGCGAGACTCGGCGGTTCAGAATAATGGTTTGCGTCTTCATCTTGCTCTAAGGGTCGCGGAAGTGCCGAGGAACCAGCAGTTGAAGGAAACAGGGATCGATCTTCACAGTGTTCTTGAATTGATAAAGGAAGAAAATTTCTCAAGGATATGTCGCCAAAAACTTCATCCACAGTCCTCTTCTCTCTATTACTGCTACTAAAACAGCAATTAACATCCTTTCTTCGAAAAACTACCGGTTCGTTTCCCTTAATAATCCACACAAATAAATCTTGACAGCGATAGGAGAGGTATAGAAAAGCAGAGTCAATTTCTTTTCTCACAATCCTTTCAATGCCAACCCATGACTGTGGGTTTGCTGATATTTCTTGTTGCACAAAGTACTTATCGGACATCATGTCTGCCAGGGCTCTAGCGCGTGCAAGCTCTGCGACGTAGAGTGCTTCATTAAATTTTCCCGTAAGAGAAAGCAAATTTGTAAGAAATTTGTAAGGGGAAACGTGCATGTCTAAAGAGGACATTTTAAAGTCATCGTTGCCTTTTAAATAAGTTTGCAATTCCTCGGACTTTTCAATGCTTTTGATGAGACAAGATACAGCTTCATCAATGTTTCCAGTCAAGTTCAAAGTCACCAATGTAAGGTTAAGGTGGCTCCTAAACTGCTGTTCAATGTCACCTATCTTGTAAGCCAGAGAAAGAGACTTTTCGTGAGATGCTTTGGCCTTGGGATATTCCTTGAGAGAAGTATAAAAGTTTCCTAGGTTTCCGTAAGCTACTGCTTCGCCTTGTTTGTGTCCAATTTCAATGTTAATTTGTAGTGCTTTCTGATGATATTCTATAGCCTCGTGATATTTACTGAGCGACCCAACGACATTTCCTAGGCTTCCGTAAGCTGCTGCTTCGCCTTGTTTGTCTCCAATTTCAATGTGGATTTTAAGTGCCTTCTGATGATATTCTTCAGCCTTGTCATATTTACCGAGAGACTGAAAGACATTTCCTAGGTAGCCGTAAGTTGCTGCTTCGCCTTGTTCGTCTCCAATTTCAATGTGGATTTTAAGTGCTTCCTGAAGAGATTCTACAGCCTTGTCATATTTACCGACACACTCAAAGACAGTTCCTAGGCTTCCATAATCTGCTGCTTCGCCTAGTTTGTCTCCAATTTCAATGTCGATTTTAAGTGCTTTCTGAAGATATTCTTCAGCCTTGTCATATTCACCGAGAGGCCGAAAGACAGTTCCTAAGCGTTCGTAACATGCTCCTTCCAATTTCCTGTCGCGAGTTTCTGTTGTGATGCGGAGTGCATTAAGGTAAAATATTTTTGCTTTTTCATATTCGCAGTGTAGTTCATACAAATATCCCAGTATAAAGCTTAATTCTCCTTCTATGTACCCTTCGCCACTCTCACGCAATAAGACCAGCATCTCTGTGCCGCATTCTATCGCACTTGTGTGATCGTTGATGAGCATGTAAGCTTCAAACATTGGGACACGTACAGCTAGATGCACTATTCTGACAAAGCCATTTTCTTTTCTCATGGCTTTGTCAGTGCTGCTGATAAACAAGCATTCTTTCAAAAGATCAATGGCTTTAAGAATGCGTCTGGTGTTAAGAAGAAAAGTGGCAACGGCTACTCCTATTTTAATAGGAAGAACATTTACAAAATTTTCTTTGCGGTCCATGGCAGTCTTTTCCAGCTCCCTATTAAGACAAAATAACAATATGCAAATTAATGTAGTATATTCTTCAAACAAATTATGATCAGCTCACTTATTACGTCATATGACAATGTTATTTTTCGTCGACCGGTTTACTCTCAAACGAAACATATTTCCACCACTGCTGATTATTAAGTAAAGTTTAGCCTATTTGTCTTCGGTCTTCCTCAGAGCGTAAAAAAGAATGAAGGGACTTCACTCATCGTCTTTTGGCGCCAGACTGCTTTTAGCTTTTCGCTGCTTATGTCGGAAGAAAGCCCTAAGTTCCGGCTGGAAATGTCACGTCAGCTCAAACTGCTGCTTCTAGTGCTCTTGTTGCGAGGTTCTAGTGCTATTGGCTCTCAAGTAGGGCGCCGTTTGTAAATTTATTATTTAGAATAAATTCATGCCGTTTTTTTCCTCATTTATAAACAAGGTTATGTCTTACAAAATTATTTACATATCACGAAGTTAGGCAAAGCAGTCTTAAATCTGTTAAAAAGCTCCGACGGGCAGAGGATAATTAAGTAATTATTATTATTATTATTATTATTATTATTATTATTATTATTATTATGAAGTTTACCAGGTGTGTAAATTCATTATTTATAAATAATGAAATTTCAGGCCATGAGCATAATTTTAGGATTTATATATTATGCCTTTTGCTGTCCTGCATGATTGTCATTATTTATAAATAATGACTTTAGCACTTGGCAAATGTAGCAGCGCTTGCAAAATTCCACGATTCATAAATCATGACTTTAGCGGCGCTTGCAAAATTCCATGGTTTATAAATAATTACTTAAGCGGCGCTTGCAAAAATTTCATGGTTTATAAATCATGAATTTAGCGGCGCTTGGCAAATTCCATGATTTATAAATCATGACTTTAGCAGCGCTTGCAAAATTTCATGGTTTAGAAATAATGACTTTAGCGGCGCTTGCAAAATTTCATGGTTTATAAATAATGACTTTGGTGGCGGTTGGGCGCCAAGTGTAAAAATACGCCAAGTGTAAAAATATGGCCGCCAAGTGTAAAAAATATTATTTACTCAATAGTTTGGTGCATTTTTTGGTATTTCGTACATTGCAAATGTAGTCGTTTGATCATAAAAAGGGAACTTTAGCAACGACGACGGCCGAAAAAGTCGTTTTCAAAATGTAAATTCTCGTCTTTGTAACTCTTTGCGATTATTTCAATTTGTTTAGCTTGTAAGATATTGACAAACTATCCAGGGACTAAATTACTACAAACGGCGTTACAGTAAGAAAGTGAAACTCACGTTTTTGAGAAAACCTTAAATTTGGTCATTTCACGTTGTTGTTTTTGTTTTGCAAAGGACGGTAAACACATGTACCAAAACGAACGTGCAGAGCCATTGTTTGAGCTCATTAACCTATTGTCTTGTGGCTTTCTCGTTGCCGTTACCGTTCTCGTTGCTAAAGCTCCCTATATATAAATTTCCACTGTACAACCTTTGCGTGACTTTGCGAATTATAAATCGCAACAACATAACTTTGCCATGACAAATCGCAAGGAAGATGACTTGGCCCAGCGTAAATTTATTCCGTCAAGAGCGCGCTAAACGGTAATTTATTCAGTTAAAGACGGAAAATAGTTAATCGAAAAACTCATCATTATGGCGTCTCGGGAATCGTTGTCTAATGTCATTGCTGAAGCTGTTTCTCGAGCAGTCAATGACGCCCTTTGCCTCGGGTAAGTTCTTCAACCATAGAATTTATACTAGAGACAAATTATCCGTCCGAGATGGATAATTCGTCTCTGCAGGTAGAAATTTGGGCAAGGTGTTTAGGCCATAAGGGCCTGTTCACATGGAGGTGGGGGACCCCGGGAAGGTGAGGTACCCCGCCTCGGTGGGTTTACCAAACTCTCCATACAATCTCTCTTTGTTTCTCGATCGCGTCCACATGTGAAGTGGGGTACCTCACCGAGGCGGGTTACCCGGTTAGGGGCGGGTAACCCGCTTAGCTGGGGTGAGTTTTCTCCATGTGAATGCTGGAGGTGAGGTGGGTTGTTGTTTATCCGGACAATGGTCTCTGAATTCTTTGTTAATATACGTACTTAGCGACCACGCGATAGCATTTTAAGCCTCATCCCAGCGCCCCAGGGTTGGATGTGAAGGCCAGCTTTTTTTGACCACGGTTAAGTGGCGTACCTTCACCTTCCCGGGGTCCCCCACCGCCATGTAAACAGGTCCTTACTAGGGGTATTGAATGGTCCCTTAAAATTTTCAAGTGCTCGCAAAATCTGGCCTTTGCTCGATTTGCCCGCAAGATTTAGACGAGTGCTCGCATGCTCTCGCTCGCAAATGTTTTGCAATTGCTCACATGCTCGGATTCTCGTAGTTTTTTTTTGGTACAGAAATAAACGCTTTTCTGCGTGGTACTGAACTCAATTCAATATGGCAGTCAAGTTCAGTTGAAAGCAAACGACAATAACATAAACTGTAAGTTAACATATATGTTATTCTCAAGACAATAGGCGATTTGCATGATGGTGTCATTTTACTACAACTACCAGAATCCTTCAGTTTCTTTTTTTGTCTTGCTAATTCTGGCAATTGTTTTTGAACCCCACCGTGGTTTTAAAATTTGAATAATAAAGGAAAAACGACATGAATAGTGGTAGTTGTAGTAAAATGACGCCATCATGCAAATCGCCTATTCATCCTGTATGAAGATTGAAACCATAAATGCACCTGAAAGACGCAATGGCGGGAAAAGGCAAAATATTGAAATTGGGCATCATGTATTGTCAAATGCATCCAAACATACAATTCAAAAAGAGCTAAAAATTTCATACAGAAGACTTACAGAGAGAAACAGATCACATGGCTAGTGTGTGGGCATTAAGGGTTAGGACATATAATTTCTAATGGGAATAGCGTGGAAAAGGGCTCTCAGAATTTTAGTTCAGTTGTCGTTATAATACCACGGTATTTAAATTTGTATACATTTGCTTTTCAAGATAATTTTTGCCAAACTTGCCCAAACACGATAGCTATGTATACTCCCTTAACTATCCTCCAAAAAAGGAAACGGACCTACCTCCGACTTCCCCTACAGCTTAGCCCATAATTGTTTTGACATAACATTGCTGTTTAAGTACGGAAATAGCTGGACGTATTAGTCTCGTATTATTCTCTTTCTCATTTCGTCGACGAGGTTTTTCTGCTCGACAAATCAGTTTCAGTAGAACAATTGTCAATTCGCGGTGGAGTTCCCTTAATGTTGTAAAGATAGGTTGCTGTTAGCTACTGTTCAATGCTATGCTCGAGGGGGCGAACTGTCACAACTTTAGCCACTGATTTCATTCAAGTATTGGACGAAGTTTAAACGTTTGTAAACTATACTGAGATCAATTCGAGTTATCTTAAAGTTCATGTATTCAATAAAAACGGTTTGGGAGTCTTAAGGTTGTTCCAGAGGAAGTTCTTCTGACACGAGGATCCTCTTCCTGTTCAAGTTCTTCTACATTCATGTCGTTTTCTTGAACCCCCGTCGTACGCTCGAGGCATCCTTCGTACAGTTCTTCATTCAAATTCAGATGGAAATCTTCATCCGTAAATTTGTACTCCTTCAACGGTACCAATTACAAGTTGTCTCTCCATCAGAGCGGTAAACTCGTAATTGAATGTTAGGCAATCTTCAGAATCGTTAGCGTACAGATGAGTTTTCACTTAAGATGTAGTTCTCTTTAGGTTTTGTGCCAGTTTTCCTAATATAAAAGGCCCGTTAATCCTCTCAAACCTGGCGATAAGTACCACGTCGTCTTTTTTACCAATACTTCCCTGCTTTCCGCGTTCTGCAACATTCTCCACATTTACTTCAGATGCTCCACTTGCTTCCTGCACTCTCTCGGCAAGGTCTTCCAAACTAGCTGGATTGTTTGGGAGTGCCCGTCGCCCATAAGCGCTAATAGGTAGAGTACCTAGATTATCCTTGGTCGACTTCGCTCGGACGCTCAGTTGCCGTGTGTTGTCGCCATAGGTTCTAGCCCGTTGTCTGATCTTTACCACGTCTTCTTTGCGTCCTTTCCTCGTCACAGGACAGGGGACTTTTGGAATCTCTTCAAAGACAACCATCCCTTCGGGAACATCATAGTACGAGTCTCGAGAGGTGAAATAGCTGAAGCCACAATTGCTGATTCGCTTGAGAGTTTCTACGGCGGCAGAAAATTGGTAGCAGAACTGTTGAACTGTTGGCATATCATAAATGGATCTCATTTTTGAGTTGAAATCCTCGATGAGAAGAGTCACTAAAGCTTTAACGTCAACCTTGCTTACGTAGTCTGGGTTTACAGCTTCTATTTCACGTTTAATTCGTTTCAAAGCCTCCAAAGTAATTCTTGTTCCCGAAATAGTCTTGGAGGATGGAACGCCGTGAGGACCTTCTACAGATGTTCTGCCGCCGAGTTTGGTCCTTGCTGCAGTGATTGCCTTCTCAAAGTAGGAAACTGCTTCTTCCATAAGGGAGATTGCTTCCGGAAGACTGGGATGTCGGTTGCTGTGAATCACGTGTGAAGTATAAAGCATGGAGTTATGGTTTAAAAAATCTGCGAGTGGTTGAGCGGGCGTTATGATTTTCACAGCGGCTACACCAGTGTCTGTCAAAAATATCGTCTCTCCTTCTGTACAGATGCCAGTTGGTTGGACAAAGGAAGCCGTTCTCTCACAGCCGTCTTCAGATGAATCAATCCTTGACCCCACGAGATAATTCGCTACACCGGAGTCGACTCTACCCACCTTCCTTGCCTCCACATCGGAAAACACTAACTTTCCTTTACTTGTCACGGCAACGTCGTATACAGCCCTTAAGGGAGGTGATCCGTTCTTTACAATCTTGGTAAAGGATGCGTCATTGCAATCTACCTCATAGATTCCTCCAGATGGACTCAAATCTGCAACATAAAGCATTTTTGTTTCATTGTTTATGGCCAGGCACGTGACATTGGCACTCCCAGGAAGACTGACAAAGTCCTCAGTTTGTGCTTGAAGGGCCACACCATTGTTCTTCACCACTACTTTCAAAATCACGCTAAAATTTCTTTGACTTGAGAAAAGTACTTCTGTTTCTTCGTCAGAGACTAGCGCCATCGACTAATACTTGTGAAGCACTCGTCTTTCCAGTATTTCTGACATTCTCGCTCATCCACAAAGCAAGACGTTCCTTCATTTGAGCAACTGTCAAGTGTTCCCCAGTCTGCAAGAGCCCTCTTTTGGTAAGCTCCTCTACCAACTGAGGTTTTCGCATGCGATTTGGTTTCAACTTTACAACCCCTCCAACATCCACATAGGTCACCGCAGACTCTTCTGCAACGTACACCACACCCTTCATATACACGACGCCTGCTGGCGTCGTAAGTTCATCAATGACACGCTCTAGTTCTACAGGGTTGTGCAATCTAGCCTTAAAAAGGCAACCGACAGTATAGTCAACGCAAAAAAACGTGCCAAATGAGCCCAAACACACTGCCAAGGGATGTGTTGTTGATCCAGGTTTGTTAAGACCGTATTTTTTCCAATACATCTCTGGTATGAGAGTATGCACCAGAAAGTTCATCGATCTAACAATTTCTACAACTTGTGTCGAAGTACACTCTGCAACATAGGTTGTATCCATTCTATCTCTTCCACGTAAAAGCCTTGTCTGTGACACCAGTCTTAAAGAGATTCAGCGACAGCTGAGTCCAGACGAGCAGTCCTAAGCATAACTAGCTGAACCGAGTTTGCTTTACGAAAAGAAACCAATTGCCATGTGATCTGTGGATGTTTTTCCCAGCATGAACCAAATCAGGATTTGGTGATGCGAGGAATGCTTCACTCGGAATGGTGCCATTCTCCTGGCCTTGAGAAATTAATTCCATAGCCGTCTTAAAAATTTGTAAAGAATCAGTAGTCAGGTTGAAACACGCCAGTCGAACACATTGTGAGTTTGCTTCTGAACAATCATCGCACTGTCGCAGCATTGGATTCCAATGACATTGACCCTTTGCTTTGCATTCATGGCATACAGATCTATTTTCTGTGCATTGAGGGCATTCGCTCGTCGTACATGACTCGCTAGCAACAGTAACGCTTTCTTCACGTTCAAGGTATGACTTGCATTGCTGTAGTTCTTTCGGTCGCTTCAAATGTTTTTCAAATTTTGATTGACCGGTGGCGCTGTCATTAACAAAGTCACTTCCAAGCACAACAGCTAGTCTATAATCCAGCGTTGTAATTCCCATAATTTCTGCTTCGGTAACGAATTTGTCTGAAAAATTGGGGAGAAATTATTTGATTCTCAGTGATGTACTCAAGAGAATAGGTTTCAAGTCCTCCTACCACAATCAGTTGCCTGGGATCAGCTTGAAATCCAGGCTTCAGTGTCAACCCATCTTTCGCCATAGAAACGGGAACAACTTTTATGGTTCTTTCGTTAATAAGAGAGGCAACTGGGCTTTCATCATTTGCTAACAACTGTAAGAATCCTAAAAGATAGACTCTCAAAACATCACTTTCGTATGTGTATCCAGGATTCTTTCGTGGCGGTGGGAGGGGAATGTTGTAGTTTTCCCCCTTGAAACTGTGAGCTGAACCCCGACCTTTGTTAAGCATGCGCTTCCCAGTGAGCAAATTGGACGTTTTTATGCGTCTGTTTCTGTAAATGCTTTCACAAAAGCTACGAAGAACGCTATTGTGTTGAAATTGTTCTGTTGGGTTACCTATCTGCCTTGCAAACTTTAATGCATTTAAAATTAATCTCTAAAATATGTGGTCGGTTGGAAGTCTACCACTTCTCTCTTCTTCGTGTAGCATGGCTGAGGCTGGATCAAGGTCGACTTCCGCCTCACTACTAAAATTGGCTTCTGAACCACATTCTGAACTCGTATCAGTAACAGATTCATCCAACTCGACATCAGATTCATCATCAGAACTGTTTGAAGTCTGAACAACTTATATGTTAAGAGAAATGTCTTTACGAATGTTTGCAAGTTCAACTGCGAGAAGAAAGCTTTCAACATGACCGAACTTAACTCCAGATGTTTTTAATTAGACTGCTGTGTTTCCCCGTGGATCCGCTCCATTAAGAGGTACATTTTGTTGAGTAACTCAAGTACGGGATATCATACACCCCTGAGACTTTGACAGGTAGTTTATCTACTATTTTTTCGCAATATCTCAATTTCTGGACATAAGTTTCTGAATGATAAGCGATTAGTTTTTACTTGCGTGACTTGAAACTGACCGCAGAAACGTTCCTTTCTTAAGTTTCAAATGACCCTGGATTGACGTATTTGTAAACAGTTTCACTCTGCTGATTATTTTTCTCCTCACATTCACCGAGACTCCATTACAATACAATACAATTTTTATAGCACCCTATCCAAAAGCTCTAGGGCGCTGTACAATTAAAGTTAAAAAAGTTAAAACTGGATAAAAATTAGACAACTATTCATTAAAATAACGCTTAAAAAGATAAGTTTTCAGATTACGCTTAAAAGAAAAGAGGTCCTCGCTACATTTTATGCTGTCCGGAATATCATTCCATAATCCTTGTGCAGCAACAGAAAAAGCGCGATCGCCGTAGGATTTTAGCTTAGAGCACGGAACGACTAATAGCTTCCTACCTGATGATATTAAGGTCCTAGTAGGTTTACGAGTTTCCAGCAGATCACTAGGGCATAAATTATTTAGAGCTTTAAAAGTCAACATTAATTTTAAAAATAATCTTCTGCTCCACGGGGAGCCAGTGAAGTTCCTTCAGTAAAGGAGTAATGCGATCAAACTTACGACCACATAAGATCAGCCATTAACGTTTATGCGAAAAATCCTACATCGTTCGATAAGCGTCTCAAACAAATATCCATCGAAGCGAAACCAAGAGTGCTTAGTTTTTTGGAATGAATACACTATTTTTATGTAAGTAAAATATGAACCTTTGTGGTCTAGGTCGTTGATCCTGCCTCTGAAGCAGATAACCCGGGTTCGACTTCTTCTAGTTGCACATCTCGCGACCTTTTTTGTTCGTTTCTCTTTTTCTTCTTCTTTTACAAATATTTTTACAAGTGTTATAATTATTGTCCTCAATGGTTGAGCTGTAAAGCAATTTTGTAATTTTAGAGGGATATAGGGGTCTAAAGAAATAGACTCCAACACAAGCTAAGCGCAAAGCGTCCGATGTTAGAAAGACAGACTTCTCTCTATTCTTTTGTTTAGCGCTAAATTAGGGATTAAATACTGTTTTTTTGCATGCCCGCCGTTAGGCTAATTGTAGCCTCTTGTTTCATCTGTTGATTTAGTTGCGAAAAATGTCTCATGAAGCACTTTTTACGTACTTGTCTTACTCAGAATTGGCCGGCGGTAAAAGTAGCCCTGCCGGTGAAAACGTACTCCCAAATAACAAGCTCAAACATTTTAAGATATGATATATGTCTTTAGAAAGGCAAGGAGGCGGTGAAACGCTCTTATACCGCGCGAGATAAGATATTGTGACGTCAACGTTTTCGAAAATTTGCGTTTTCATCCGTCCACACGACTACGGGAAAACGGCGTTTTCAAAAATATCCACTCTGGAGAGCGGTTTTTGAAAAGTTGCGTTTTCGGTGACCATTTTCACCGGATGCTTATTGACGAAAGGTCAATTCGTTGAGAAAATGTTACGTTTTCAAACGAAAACGGATACGTGTGGCGGGGGCAGCTTACTTTTTCGCTTTCTCCTCTCGCTATCGTGGCTTTGCAGTTGTCTCTTCGAGTCCAGTTTGAATTTATTTAGTGTGCTTCCCCTGCCATCGGGTTATTGCAGATGTTTATTCCAGTCTAGGGACTAAATCTCGGCTATTTTTAAGAAAGACACTGCTAGTCTTGCAAAAAACGGTTTATAAATCCAGGAATTTCACTGAATTCTAAGAAACTTAAAGCAGTTCAGTTTTATACACTAAAAGCTAAAAACAGTTCAGTTTTATACGATTTGCTGCATGCAAAATTCACGATAAATATGTGGCGGCAAGTTAACCATCTAAAGTATTCTTGGATGAACTATTTGTAGGGTCATATTTACCAGTGCTATCTGTTCGGTTTATCCCAGACAAAGTTATCAAAAGTAAGTTCCTCCTCTTCTTTATATCTTTGCGGAGTCTTTTGTACTGTCTTGTTGAAACTTGTTTTTTATTTGGCCATTTTCATGATCGTAAATTTGATCGTATAGTTTACACCCACACATTGGATGGTTGAAATTTTAGATGCATATGCGAGATATATGCCAAGCGTTATGCACTGGTCAGCGGATGTACAAAATGTTTAAAAGGAATGGAACGAGCGAAGGAGTGAAATCAACACGGCTCACACCTACAACTTGCCAAGTCAGGCAGAATTAAAAACGGTCAAAATTAATAGAATTTACTGAAACAAATTGGACTTTCGAGAATTAAGCCAATGCTTTGATTGGAAAAGAAGATTCACTATATACAGACTATGGAGTTTGTCCGGCCCTAACAATGTCCCTCTGATACAAAAGGGTTACATTTCACTGGCCATATATTCATCTGCTCTCACTGATTTAAATCCCATCGCCGGAACAGCTTACGGTGAAATCGAACGGGGAGGGCGAAAACGTTGCAGAAACGATAATGTGGACGTGGAGCTTTTGATGCGTTTTCGGTGAAACGAAAACGCCTTAGTATGGGCGGGGCCTAAATGACCTTTAAAGTGCCTATGAAGCGAAATTTGTTTCCTGCTAATTTTAAAGTTTACCCCTAAAAACGCAAGAATCTCAAAATTTGAGGTGCCTGTGATTAAAATTGTTGATTTTACGAGCGTTTGAAGTTGGGCTATTTTGCCTTTAAAAATGGTCAGGGGTCTGGGTCGTGTTTATTCGCGAAATTCTATGATGTGACGTCATTTTGGGTACAAAAATGTGTTTGCGCTTATGAATTATAGTGAAATAGTTGGAATACCCAAAACTACGTCAAAATTACGTCACAGCTATTGTCACGTGTCTTTTTGGCCGCGCGATTCAAATGCCATTTTTGAGGGCAAAATAGCCCAATTTCAAACGCTTGTATAATCGCCGATTTTAATCAAGAGCACCTAAGATTTTGGAATGTTGAGTTTTATGGATTAAACTTTAAAATTAGCGAGAAAAAAATTTCGCTTCATAGGCACTTTAATAAGATTATATAGGCCATGCAGTAAAGTTCTCACGCTGAATCCGACAGAACATCTCGAGCTCAAAGCAAGAGCAAGAGAAAAAAACACAAGTGATTTGAACAATCTTTGCTTTCCAAGCCACTAGTCTTTAGAATTGAACTGGTTCATATTAAAAAGGGAACCATTCGTAAATTTTAGGACGCCGATCTAGTTTGCTGTTCTGGTTTATTAAAATCCACTGGAAATGCTTATCCTCCACGGAGAGCCAGAGAATTCGAGAAAATACAAGTCATTTGAACGTCGTTTTCTCTTCTCATTCTAACCGGGGTTAGTTTTACGGTATTATTCACTTGTACTGCGACAGTCACAACTAAACCGTATCTATTTTTAAGTCTGTCATGCGACATGATTTGTTTGCTTTCTGTAATCGATCAACCGATGCTTTCTTTTCCATAACCCCTTGAGCAGATTTTAAACCAGGACTCAGTTTCGATATGAAATAGCTCGTAACTTTGATTTCCATCGTTCGTCTGCAATGTTCATCACCAACACAAGGAGATTTGAGAATTGGACTGAGAATCACTGTCATTATGGTTAAGCTTACCTTTAATTTACGATGCATGCAATGAGTTACTCCGAACCAGGAGTTACTTGCTTCAGCGGCGTCTAGAATTGAAAAGTCAAAACCCAGCACTTGGTCAGCATTCTCAGAAACTGAAACCCTTTCATCATACTTTATTTTTACGCGTCATATAACGTTTACACACCATATTCATTTGCCTATTGGCTGATGGGAAGATGAAAGCCGTGGCCATCAAAACAAGGTGTGGCAGTTAACGGGCAAATTTGGAGGATCTTGATGGCACAAGACTAAACCAAATCGCTATTAATGATGTCTTGTAATCGAAAAGTGGCCATATTCCCTGAATTCTAAGAACCTGATGTACTTTTATCGGTTCTGGTTTAATGGCACTATTAAAATCCGATCGAACGACTTACTTTCAATGGGCAAAGAATTAAAGAAAGGAAAATTATAAGAACATTTTGCTTCTCATTCGAGCCGGGGCTTGGTTTTCGAGTGTCTGATAGTAGATCACGGAATTAAGTAGTGTCATTATTGTTGAGCTTACCTTGAACTTTCGGTACATTCACCGAGTTCTTCCATCCGAACAAGGAGTGACTTGCTTCAAGACTTCAACAACATCTGCAATTGAAAGTGAAGACCCAGTACTTGGTCAGCGTGGTAAGTTCATCATTTTTTACTTTTAGATGCACATCATTCGAACGTCATACGCCGCCACATTCACTATTGGCAAAAGCGCCGACAACTTAAACAATTTAAGTTACATTCAAACGCTGGATAAGTAGTGATTTCGTAATGTACATTTTGTGTGTGTTGTATGGTTTTACTTATATCTCGGCGTCATAAGTGGGCTGAGTTTGTTGGTTCTCTACTCTGCTCCGAGAGGTTTTTCTCCGGGTACTCCGGTTTTCCCCTCTCCCCAAAAACCAACATTTGATTTCATTTGATTTATTTAGAGTTGATTTGATTTAGTCTCCCCAATTAGTAGAGCATCTGTGCTCGGCTAAGTACATTTGAGACTTAAATAAAGTGTTTATTATTATTATTATTATTATTATTATTATTATTATTATTATTATTATCTCGCACGTTTTAAATGCTCAGTGTTTATAAGACAAAGGGAAGAGTTTGAGTAATCGGTTTTCGGTCACTTCTCGCCTTGAAAACGTGGCAAAAGTGGGAATTTAAAACAGCGGAACTTGCTCGGAATCCCAAGAAGACGAAACTACTTTATCACACTTTTCAGTGAGCCAGTCGAAACAATCAAAAATCCAAAACTGGATTGAGGACATGAAGAAGAAAAATAGAACTGAGAAAGAGGAAAAACCTTTTTTTGAATACTTATATGTATACTTCACAGTCAAGACAACTACATTACGTACCCATTACCGTATATAACTATAAATAGCAAGAAATAGTTATCTATACAATCTATCAGTATCAACATAGTGGGACTTACCTCGCACTTTCGCCGGTCAAATTCACGTTTGTTGCTGGTTATCGGAATGACCAGCTTTTAAGCCTCTCACCCTTGAAAACTGAAAAACAAGAAAGCGAAACCAATTGATAATCATCACGATATTTACCCAGGAAGCTCCACTCACCGAAATGATTTTCAGGGAGGTCCTGCATCCGGATCGAATTTGAAATCACATGTTATAACGCCACAGGCCGAAAATAGTACATTATGAAGATTACGAAATACTCGAGATATTGCCAAAGAAATAGATAAGAGTAAGTTGCTTTCAGTAAAGCTTGTGGCCTTAAAAACTGAAATCCGGTTGTGCTCTGCAAGAAACTGAAACCAATGTCGACAATTTAGCACGTCATAGTTACAAGCAGTCCATGACGAGCATGCAGGTTATCATAGAAAATGAAATGAACGGCGTGGCTTCTAACTTTGCTCCATAAATTTAATTGGAATTTAATTCTCTTTCATGTTATAGTGGGATCTACCTCGCACTTTCGACGAATTCACGTTTATTGCAGCACAGGCAGCCCAGACTTACTGTATGTGCACACTGTAGTTATGAGCTTAATATTCTGCATAGGAGTCAAAATATTGATGTAAAAGTTCAAAAATAAATGTTGTTTTTATTTAATATCACTATGTGTTTGTTCGAGGTGCTGCTCAATAACTGGTCTATTTTGCGGTGCTTCTAAGCCGGCTCGCCTGCTATCATAAGCGCGTGGAAACCATTATCTTAGAGCTATATTCAGGGTTTAAACGGTGTCTAAAAATTAGAAATATTTTTAAAAAGCTCACTCACCTTTAGCTGAATGTTTCCTTGTGTGTCCTGGCCGGTTTAAACGGCAATTTTTCGCTTTTTGCTAACAGAGGGATCTCCGTTTCTTGTTTCATGCGGGTTGTCGGAATGCATGCTCAACTAAAGCTTCTTGCCTTGAAAAGTGAAAAGCAAGAAAGCGAAACCAATTGGTGCAGTTGATCAGATGTCACAACGTTATACGCTGCAAATGGCACATTATGAAGATTTATAATTGAGAGACTGCCAAAGAAAATGACAAGTAACTTTCTTTGAAGCTTGTCGCGTTGTCACCTCCTATAAGGCTGCCTTGCATCATAGTGATATTATCATAACAATAAATGTTTTTTTATTCCAGCGTCTTATTATATTAGTTAGATAGACTTGAGGTAATTTTTAGACGTTTTCCTGTTTTTCCTCTTTGTATTGTATTTTATTCACGACAACTTGAAAAGCAGCTTTGTCGAATGTATTTTTCACCATGATAATATATAGGCTATTATTATTAAAAGTAAAATTCTGGTGTGTGCTCTACAAGAAACTGAAACCACTCCATGTCAACAATTTAGCACGTCACAGTTACAAGCAGTACATGATAGTAAGATAACTTTTACCACCTGAAAGGACTAGACAACTACGTAAAAGGGCTCACAATTACATCTTACTTAGAATAAATATTGTGCGTTTTAAATCAGTTTTTATCAATAGGTGTCTTTTTAATATTGTAGTTTGATTTCTTTGTTTATACTGTAAATTGAGCACGTCTGTTGCTCTTTGTTGTTGCATAAAGACCATTCATTGTTATTATTATTATTATTATGAAGATGACGATGATAATGATGATGATGATGATGATGATAATGATGAGCACGCAGGTTACCAAAGAAAATGAAAGGAATGGAGTGGAGTTTGTTTCTCAAATTTGATCGAAATCAGTTTTTGACCGGCGTAACTTGTGTTCATAACTGCGAAGGTCTTTGATCTGAAAAATCTTTAGTCCACGATTCACGTTATTCACGCTTAAAATCAGAACCACTTAGCTGACTCCTGTGACCTGGAACTCGTTTAGCGTGATAAAAAGTAGAGGGGGACAATGTTCTCTCTACTAAGCATGGTGAAAACAGTATGTTCAGCAGAATTTACTTTGTTTTGGATTAGGTGATTAGGTGATTAGATGATCAGGTAAGTCATTACATGGTATTCAAACTGCCTTGGTGGATTTGGTAAAATGTCTTCCTGCATACTAATAAGTGGATCACAGGCTTCCCAAGCTCAAAATTCGACTCTGCATCAGCTTGTTTAT
Organism: Pachyseris speciosa; assembly: GCA_016490735.1. Classification (NCBI taxonomy): domain Eukaryota; kingdom Metazoa; phylum Cnidaria; class Anthozoa; order Scleractinia; family Pachyseridae; genus Pachyseris; species Pachyseris speciosa. The sequence continues at coordinate 405,239 of JAEMWC010000587.1, read as the reverse complement.
ATAGAGAATTGTATGGGAAAGTCGCCGGTTTGTAAAAAAAGTGTGTAAATAACTATCTAATCAGAAATAAAGTTTTCCTACCTCAAATGTGTCGCGTACTTGTCTCTTGTGCCGATTTTGAAGCCATTCTGACGCCGTTTAGTGAAGTTTTTCGAAATCGTTGTCTCTCCTTCTAAAAGAAGTAGAAGGCAGACCACTCTATCGATCGCATCAATCGCTGGCCAGACGTCACTCCACAAATCGCTCTCTCCTCGAAAGGAAAAGTCCCGAATCGCGATAAAACCAACAGTTCCATAAAGCCCAATAAATTGCACTCCATCTACGTGTGTTTCGGCGATCAAAAGACTCGTGAAGAACGAAAAATTTGGCTTGAAGTTCGCCTCTTCGGCTTTCCTGAGATGCTTGTGACCGACCTCGCGACAACGGCCGTTAACGCAAGGTCAAGTAGCTGGTTTCTGATTGGTCCATTTGAATTAAGTCACGCGCTGACAACACGACCCTCCACCGGAGGGAAAGGTACATTTTGTCGCGAATCAAGTGTCACACTAGGGCTGCAGCTGGTTTGTAACCGTGACAGAGTTCACAACTATCAAGCAAATTTAGAACGATAACTATCTTATGCTGAAAATCTAATCTTATCGTTCTAAATTTGCATGATAGTTGTGAACTCTGTCACGGTTACAAACCAGCTGCAGCCCTAGTGTGACACTTGATTCGCGACAAAATGTACCTTTCCCTTCGGTGGAGGGTCGTGTTGTCAGCGCGTGACTTAATTCAAATGGACCAATCAGAAACCAGCTACTTGACCTTGCGTTAACGGCCGTTGTCGCGAGGTCGGTCACAAGCATCTCAGGAAAGCCGAAGAGGCGAACTTCAAGCCAAATTTTTCGTTCTTCACGAGTCTTTTGATCGCCGAAACACACGTAGATGGAGTGCAATTTATTGGGCTTTATGGAACTGTTGGTTTTATCGCGATTCGGGACTTTTCCTTTCGAGGAGAGAGCGATTTGTGGAGTGACGTCTGGCCAGCGATTGATGCGATCGATAGAGTGGTCTGCCTTCTACTTCTTTTAGAAGGAGAGACAACGATTTCGAAAAACTTCACTAAACGGCGTCAGAATGGCTTCAAAATCGGCACAAGAGACAAGTACGCGACACATTTGAGGTAGGAAAACTTTATTTCTGATTAGATAGTTATTTACACACTTTTTTTACAAACCGGCGACTTTCCCATACAATTCTCTATATAAACAAGCTGATGCAGAGTCGAATTTTGAGCTTGGGAAGCCTGTGAGTGGATAGGCATACTAATGAGTGTCACTCTAGTACAATAGCAACAATAGACCTGCCCAAACTAGCCCACTGTTCGTCAACACGGATTGGTCAGTCAAGAATCTATTATGTGTTCGAAATAAACGCACGCCCTCTGTTGGTTGCGTCACTCTTGCAATTCCAGTCAATTTCAGTTTTCTCTCTTTGCATCAGAAATGCTCAGCTAGGGTGTTATGTTGTTACGTTTTAATTAACTATATGTCCTTTCTTCAAGTAATTTTATCCTTAGATAAACAATTTTTACGGGACGTTTTTTCAGTACAACTAGATTTAAGCGAGGCTAGCAAGCATGACAGTCTTTCTTTATCATAAAGCGAGTCCTTTAGGTGTTTTCCACCTACCTTTGGAAAAAACCCATTTAGTTGAACGATTTGCTCTTTCGGTAAAACGTACTGTTTGGCCGATGTTTTTAAATCAGAATTTGCACAGAATTAGCTTCTTTACCTTACCTGAGGCCGTCACTGAATCTCGTTGACGGAAAAGTTATGGCTAGCCTTCCAGTTCCCAGATGAAAATGATATTGAATCAGTCTCAAGATCCTCGTTTATCGAAAAGCCGGTAACAACACCTCCCCAGATCAGATGTGCACTTAACTAATCGGTATATTTTTTTCTAGTTTCTTCTCAGATGATTGCAGACATAGTGTTAGACTTAACTCATGGGTGGAGCCTTTAAAAACTGTTCGGCCACAATCTTCGATTGTAGAAGGTAGGTTTCATCTGATCTTGTCATTTGTTTTGCATTGTTTTTCTTGATAATACATGGAACTCTTAGTCTGAAAACATATGTCCCAATTTCTGCTGCTATCAGGACTACACGCTTACATTACACAATTAAGGCCGAGGCCTTGCTCGGTTTTTGTTACGTTGTAAACCTGTTTCAACTAATCACACAATTTGCTTTCTATGTTTTCAGGTTAAACTACAAACAAAAGGTCCACCACTGGAGAACTTTTTAAAGCAAGTACAAGAAAATTCAAGCGCTAGGACGTAGGCGTCAGATAATTAAGATAAGTTCAACAACTTTTGTTCACTTTGTTATTCAGTAAGTACTGTATTTATCCGAATCGAAGACTAAATTTTCAGTCCCAGTTAGATCCCGCCAAAACATGTCCATGTGCTTCATTGCCCTCCCTCCCCAAGTCAAGAATTTCTAGTCACGGCCCTGCCACAAGTGCATATATTTTGGGTGATTTTCTGACAAAGTGAATTTTAAAAAAGTTTAGCATGTACCCTCAAACAGTGAGCGTGATTCAAGATTTCGAGCTGAGCTGGGGTTTAATTTCCCATTTCTTCCCAGTTGGAAGCGGTTTTTTATGGATTCTGTTAAACTCAAAACACTTGAGTAGAGCCAAAAAGCACGTCCAAATACCATGAAAGGTCAAGCTGACAACTATTCTCTTTTTAAACAAGCCTTTGGCTGTCTTATACTACCAAATTAACGGAATTGGAAAAAATAAATTTAAATTATCAGAATATTGAGTATTATTACATTTCTACAAATTTTGATGCTATATATCGTCCGATATTAAAATTTAATATATAACCTACATTTGAATTATTGCAATTCAATTAATTGCTAACTTTAATTTATTCAACCATACCCTAGATTACTTTGAATACCTTTTTGGAGGGAAAAATTTCCAGTTTAGCTTATTGAGTTTATTTTCTACAATATTTCCCCTAAACCAACTTTCCAATCAATGATTTCATTTATACCGTAGAAACGGCAAATCAGGAAAAACAATTAGCACAAGCTGAATGTCGCTCATCAGTAACATCTTTCTAACTTGAAGCCAAACTGTCCGACATTAGGTAAAACTAAAGCTCTATACGATATTTTGAGCAAAATTGCAGTGCTTGAAGTAACTTTTAAGCGTCCATTCGTCTAGAGATTTGTCTTTTCATGAAGAGAAATTTAGCTGTTTGGTTTATTATTATGCTTATTTGTTGCAACATTTTGCAAAACTAAATAGGAACTCACCTAAAGCGATTAAAAACGGCAAATTCGATATAAGAATAAGTAACAGCTGAGTGTCACTCACCAAATCAGTCAACTGAAAAATAGCACTTTTCTATTTTTGGCAATTTCTTCTTTTCCGTGGAGGGGTGGGAGGTGGTTGGGGGAGCCTAGGAAGGTCATCTATGGAGGGGGTGGGTGTAGATAGGGGAACCTGCACGATAATTAAACTACACACAAAATATTCAGCTTTGAAAAATGAGAAATTGTTCGATTTGTTTACATCCCATCCTGGCGTAGTCACTAGATAGAAATTGATGTCCACAAGAAATCAATACTTTCGTTATGAATTTGTCATTGTTATCGCGAAACGATAACAACAAAACGTGCAGAAAAAGTATTTGTCGATTGTTATCGATAGAAGAAACTCGATGACAAACGAGATATTTAATCAGATAAAGCTTATAAGCTGTGATTCTACAGACACCTCAAAATAATGTGATCTGAACTGATTTTATAGTATGAGGTTGGAATGAAATGTAAAATAATTAAACTGTATAGCTAGATAAAAACGTTAATGATAGCAAAAGACATCAATCGATAACAATCGACATATCAATCCGGACGTCATTATTCCATAAGAGTAGAACTCCCAAACTTTTTTCATCGTTTCTTTGCCGTTCACGATCATGTTATACAGCTGGAGGACCCTAGTGGAGTTTCCTTAAGTGCTGCGCACCCTTTTATAGGGTGTTTCATGGCATCATGGCACAATTCCGGTCCGTGCAAAACAGCGGTCTTTTGCTGACTTTTTCTTGTGGTCATCAAACCCAAGTGAAAACTCGCATCGTGACGGAAGAAAGCGAACTGGTTTAAATAATTATTCCTTAGAGGGTTAGAGGCAGGGAAAAAATCCATCAAACGTAATCAATTTTCTGTTTTTTAAATGTTTTGGTCAATCAAACCAATGGTAAATAAGCTCTTTGTAGCCTCCGAACTGAAAAATTTATTCTGCAACTGAAGCGAACATAGATTCACAGAGCAACCATAGCCTAGATCAACTTAGTGTTATTATGCTTAGACATTCTTTAGTTGTTTTATGAAAAGCTTTCTTGGTCGTTTGAGAAGAGACAAATATTTTGACGTACTTACTGATCAACGAAAAACACTCGGATTTACAGAATTTTTACGGAAGATAGCAAAGTTTTTGAAACTCCAGCTGGATAAAAAATACACAGCTCAATTACTAGTCATGAGGCTGAAACGATTAGGTTTGTCGTCTCCCAAATGGGGATCATAAATCTTTCTTTTCCCCTCAGTACCAGTAACTGAGAGTCACTGAATCTCAGATTTTCATCGATTTCTAGTAAAAAGCGGGTGACTACGTCAGGTGTACCTACATATCATATCGTTATCCTATCTTTCCTACTGGGAACTTCAAGGAACAAAACCATAACGAAAAAAATATGAAATTGAAAACGTTGAATTTCAGGGAGCGTTTATAAAATAAGAAGGCACTTGCAAAAAAAAAAAAAAAAAAAGGTTTTCACCACTTTTTGTTGACAAATTTCAGTGAAGAGTTTTTCGCGTGCTTGAGAGGGACCGCAAATAGTTCTCCGCAAAATATGTTGGAATGACAGTGTTTCATTAAGAATTTCCGGCTGATTTTCGTTTTTCCAAGACGAGAATGGTGCAAGTTTATGCTCAAAATATTCATTGACTGATGAGTGACATTTTGCACCCAAATCAGATTTCGCTTTCTAAAATGGTGGTTTATCAATTGCTTTCTTCCATGGCCGGTTTTGATTCTGAAACCAAATTACAGCAAAGCGCTTATAGCGATAGATAGCGGACCTAGCAGAGTGAAAAACATTTGGCCAAATGCCTTAATATTCACCTTAGAAAAGTAAAAATAGTATGAATCATATCTTTCATTTAACGCTTAGTTAGTTGGAGCAGACTCGAAAGGACTTGAAGTTATAGCCATAATTTTAATACTGATTATTCTGTTTCAGTTTGAATTGCGAGAGGCTATTGCTGCGAACGGAGAGTGGTTGAAAGGTGGAAATCACAAGATGGTTGTGCGACTAAATTAGGAGTCCTTTACAAGCCAGGAGAAAGGAAGGAACTTTTTACAGTTGCAAGAAGCAAAGACTAAAACGAACACTCTAGTGTGACTTATAAGTGGGTACAGGCATTTTAGTTACGTGTAAATTAGCGTGCACTTCTCAAAACTGTCGAAAACATTTCGGGCTGAAATCATTTTAACTCAGTTTTACGTGCTCAATTATCATAAATTCAATTTTTGATTATTGAAAGCAAAAACGTCAACAAATTTACAAGATGAACAATGCACAAATTGGACTATTTTGCACAAAAATAGTTCAAAACAAAATTAAAGAAATTCTTGGGCTTGATAATTCTTCGGGAGTTTTGAGGAAAGGCCTTCGACTCCGAATACCATCAACAGGATTGGCTAAATTTTGCCATACTCTAAACTCTAGGTAGGTTTGTCATAAATTTCCGATGAGATTCTCATAGTTTCTGTCTGTCTGTCTGTCTGTCTGTCTGTCATAGCTTAGTATAGTTTCGCAAGGGTAACCAAAAGCAACTGCAGTCGGAATAAGATTTTTATTTCAGAACATTTTGTTAACTGAGCTCAACGCTCAAAGTAATCAAAAAGGCGGGTAAAACCCTCATCTTTAGTTCCGCTTGTTTTGTTTAGGTTTCTCGGCGTGATGAGAAACCTTTGCCTCGAGTAAAAACTTAGATGTTCAATCTCCTTATCAAGCTTTTGACTAAATATATCAAAATCCGTCTTGCATGAACAGGAAGAAAATTGCAAATTTGTCGAGTGTAAGCTTAAAAGTTTAGCATTTTTTGCGAATTTATTTTGGATTAGAATATTTCCTTTCGAGTTCTGTTCTGGCCATCTTGGCCATCTACGCTGAAATTCCGCCAAATACGACATTTTTGAGAGAAAAAAATAAAAAATGAACTGTGTAGAACAAATAATTTTCTCGACCAAATTAGTTTTCCATAACAGACCGATAGGACAAAAGTCGCGTCAAATTCCACGTTTTTTAAGATAAAGCGGTTTTTAATTGAGCATCGAAAGTAAATCGCGTTTGCTTTTGTTTTTGCATGGCTTCGTTCTGATTGGCTTGCTAATCTCGCGCTACTTTATTAACCAATGAGAAGCAAAACCAAAACCAATCTTGACTTGCACGTGCGCATTTTCCCTCGCTTTTAGCCGGCTGCCTGTAGTTGCTTCGTATTCTGATTGGCTCGTTGCACTTCTTACTTCTGTTGTGATTGGCTGGAGTAATTGCTTTGGTTTTGGTTTTTCGACAATCAATTGATTACTTTCCCTAACCCCAAAATGAATTTCTTTGGGATAAATTTATTTTGCGACTAAATCAGGAATAGGCCACTTCGGAAAATACCATTATACTCTTTGTTTGTCCACCCACATTTTGCATAAGCATTGTTTTTGTTTTCTCTTAGGACCATTGAAAGTCCCAAGAGAAACTGGAAACAATGCTTATACAAAATTTGGGTGGAAAAACAAACAGTATTATGGTATTTTCCGTTTTGGCCTATTGAGTTCGCAATGTAAACTCGTGTTGTGTTGGAATAAGTTAATTTGGTGACTAAATTAGTTTGCTATGAGAGATTGACAAGTTCTTGCAATCTAGATCTCGCGCCAAATAACGTTTTAGGATTATCCGAAAAAAAAAAATGTTAAGGAGAAACTAAATTTAGCACTAAACTAGTTTCTTACAAGAAAGACTGATAGGAAAGATTAATTAATAGAAGAGCCGATATTTTCTGTTGAGATTTAAGTTTGCAGATTTTGTTGTGGATATTATTTCCTGTCGAAATACATTCTCCAAACCAAGATTCCGCGCGAAGTACGACATTTGAAATAAAAAACCAACTGCTTTAGGAGAAATTTAATATTGCAACTACTTTATTATAATCAAGTCAGATAGGACAGATTAACTTTTGATTAAAAGAAATTATATTTTTAGGAGGGATTTGACTTTTGAAATTGGTGAGGTGAAAAGTTTCAGTTGAAGTAGTATGACTACTTTTTGCAATGACTTCTATAAAGTGCGGAATCCAGAGTGTTTGGATGGGAAAATTTAAACATATGTGGCAGTAGCTTTACAGACTTTCTCGATAGCTGGTTCGCTTTCAGTGACCGAATTCTGATTTGATGAAAAAAAAAAAGACGTGACATGAACAGATTATGTCATGAAATTATATAGCAACTGAAATATGCACAGAAGATGCTTTGTGAAAATTATAATACAAATTGTTTTCAGTGGAATAAGATATTCAAAAAATGGCAAAACTGAGTAACAGCAGAAGATGAAGTTAATTTTGTGCCGTATAGTTTTTACCTTATGTCCAAAATGAACCCCGCGGGACGTGAGTGAGGTGGTACTTTTGATTGTTTTTTTTTGGTGGGGTAAAAGGAAGAGTGTTGATAGCTGAGTTAATCTTTTATCTCACGATTGAGTCGCAAAGATGTGGATCGATGTGTTTATACTTGAGACGTTTGATAAACCTTTAAAGGATTTACATGATAAGTTTTCTTTCACGGTTATAGCCTTCTTGAATTGGCCAAAACACAAGACAGAGAAACTGTAAAAGATCTTAACGTCCAAAAACGTAGTTACAACAAAAATGTTGGTTCTCGTTACACGTGAGAGGACACAAAATAGCTGCATAAATATGTGAATGATTATCGTTGTTGGTTCACAATATACTCGTGACTGATGATTACCTGAGAATAAACAGGAACTTAACTGTAAAGTTATCGAGCGTAAGCTTAAAAATTTAACATTTTCTGCGAATTTCATGTTAGATTAGAATATTATTTACTTTCGAGTCTGGGCCATCTATGCTGATCTCGCGCCAAATTTGACGTTTTTGAGATAACTGTGTAGGACGATTTAATTTCGCGACCGAATAAGGTTTTTCATAAGAAAAATCTCATAGGACAGGCCAATTAGAAGAACTGATATTTTCTGGAGGAATTCAATTCGATCTAAGACTCGAGCTAGCTGTTTTGGGAAAAGATATTTTGGCGACTAAATAAAACATCGAAAGGAGAGTTAATTTTCATTATTGTATGACTGGCTCTTTCAGCGGTCAAGATGAATCAACCTGCTGTGATTGGATACCCGCGAGGTCAAGGTGGAGCCATCTTGACCGCTTGGGATAGCCCGTTCGTTCCGCATTCCAGAGGCACCCCGCACTCCTCCCCTCCACCCCCTCCCAGTGCATTCCAGAGGGAGTAGGGGGAGAGGGCGAGGCACCCCGCACTCCTCCCTTCCCTTGGGGAACCCATTTATTAGACAATATTGTAAAATACGTAATAATACAATCATCTCTGAGCCACGTTTTTGTTTAGCAGTGACACTGTTGACAAGGGTGTGAAGCAGTTTTTCATATGGCCATGTGATTGCATTTGTAAAGATAACACATTCTGCAGTTCAAAGCATAATTGAGTCAGCTTTGGGAGAATGTAAAACAATGTAAACATTGCGCTCTGTCTGCATTAGGGGTTAAAAATTTTGGTAATGTACTGTTTCATGTTTTGCGTCACCTGTGTCCAGCACTTGCATAAAAACCATATAGTTTCAAAGTTAAACTGTCCAAAACTTCTGAAGTTTAACTCCCTCCCCCAACGAGTTGGGTTTTCTCATTACAAAATCTTATTGCTGTTGTTGTTATAACACCGTAACACTTACAATTACTAATTGCTACATATTTGACCATTTGTTTGCATAGCTTAGTGTAGCAAACTACACTAGGTTTTGCTTTGTGTCACCTGTGTCCAGTACTTGATATAAAAGCCATATACTTTCATAGTCAAACTCTCCAAAATTTTTCAAGTTTCACTGAGCACCCCCTCTCCCCTAACCCAACGAGTTGGGTTCCGAGTTGGGTTCCCTCGTTACATGTTGTTGTTGTTGTTGTTGTTGTTGTTATTATTATTATTATTATTATTATTATTATTATTATTATTATTATTATCATCACTATTTGTTATATAATTGGCCAGGCCCCGGTTCCTGGCAAGCCGATTAAAGCATCCCCCGTTTAAGGGTTAATTCAAGATTAAATTTCTTAATCTGTGGATAACTAATCAGGGAATTAAAAGGCGTTCCTCAAAACAGATTTATCCTTCGATTAACTATCCCTCGATTAAACTCGGAATAAACCAGTCAGACCGGTTATTCACAAGCAAACGCGCGCGAAAATGACGACGCGCGGGAAAATGCGATGCATTTTTAATCAAACCTTCTTATTTTGTCATAGTTTAAGATAAAGGTATAGTTTTAAACAAAAACAACCTCTTACGATATTGTTAAAAGGAAACGGAATAGAAAATTATTCAGTGCAAGGCGGCGTTGGTAGTCAAGGAAAATAACCTCTGTATAAAGCGAGAAAATATTAAACTTGTAAGCCGAATTGGCTGTAATGGGTGAGTTAAGATCTTCTTGATTCTTTCAGTGTCGAATTCTAGCTACAAAAGCATTGGTTGAATCTGTATATTAAAGATGTAAAGTTTGAAGCAGCATATTTCATATAAATCGGTTGAATACGTACGGAGATAAAATAAAATTCTCTTTTTGTAAACAATAAGGTGATGTTAAGTTTAGTTTAGAAGCAATGCCTTTTTATTTCCTTTTAACTTCTTTCTAATGCAGTTTGTTGCAAGAATTTTATTTGATTAAAAATTTGTATTCCTCAAACAGGCGAAACATTATGTCGAAGGGTAAAGGAAAACATATACAGAAATGCAAGTGATAAAAAATATTTTAGTCGTTGCGTGTTGTTTTTCTCTCGCGCTCAGCATAACTAAAATCAAAGCTTTGCTGCTTATTTTCTGCTTCGTGAAGCCTCTGCTAGAATAGAATAGCTATTTATTTTAAAGATCTTACCGTTTAAAAGAGTTAGTTGGCGATGTTGTTGCGAATGTTTAAGCTTACGAATAACTTATCAATTTTGAGTAAGAAAAAATGTTAAGATTTGCATGTTTTGCCCGCCTTGGTTCGCCATCGTTCACTTTAGATGACTGTTTTCTACCGAAAATTCGATTTATACTTTCCTGAATTTGAATGGACTGAAACTTCTCGGTCGTTCAAGTCTCCAAAACGTATTATTTGTGGTGTAAGTTGTTTTCCCTTATTTCCTGCACCAAATTCACGAACGGTTATTCCATCATTTTGTTTGTTTTGAAAATTTTATTGCGCGGTTGGCGAGTTAATCCACCTCGCTAGGTGTGCTAAATTTAACCGTTGGTTTATCCTTAGGATAGTGCTAATCGTGCTTTGTGGAACAGAATCTAACCGAAGGATAAATTTTACTCCTCGATTAGCGGGATTTATCCGTCGATTAGCGCTAATCGGCTCTCCAGGAACGGGGGCCTGGACTTTCAAATTCTGCTGATTATTGTTTGCACCTGGGAAGGCTTCGTAGTTCAAAACAGAGCGGCAGCCAAAGCATTGCCCCAAAGTGTATTAAGGTCCATTAAATGGTGCATTTGATAAATACTGCATACTGTCACTGCCATGTTTGCTTCTATTGGTTTTTTTTGTTTGTTTTGTTAAAATAAGTTGGGCGTCGGGTCTGCTAAGAAGTTGGTACGGCTAAATAACGATAATTCCAGGCTCCGGTGGGACGGGGACAAACAGGGGCAGACTAAAAATAAATCAGTCTTGTTCGGGGTATTAATTATCTATGAAGAGGTTTTGGTTGTCTTGGCCGTCCTAAATAAAGACCAACAAACACAGGTAACCAAATCCTTTATACTTTGAAGAAACATTGTTAACATCGACCCGTGTATTGACCTGACAGAACGGGCCGGGCTCCCCCTCACCTGACAATATCATGTTCGGCTACTTTGACGATTTCTAAATTTAAAGTTTCAAGTCTTCTAGTATCAAGTTTTATTTATTTAAATCAGACACTAAGTTATTAGTAGGCTGGGTTGCAAATAGCGAAGAGCTAATCGCGGCAAGCCAGACTGTACACGGATTAATTTAGACAATTTTTTGAATAATAAATGAACATTCCATACAACTATAACGGTCGGCACACACGGAGGGACTAGTCCCCGCGACTAGTCCCGGGGACCAAGTCCCTTTGTGTGAACTACCCATTCAATTAGAAAATCTAGTCGCAGGGACCAAAATTTGGTCCCTGCGACTTGTCCCACGGATTCAAACCATGTTTGAATTCGTGGGACAAGTCGCAGGGACTTGTCCCCTCAAATTATGCTGGTCCCTGCGTGTGAACTGTTCGTGGGACTAGTCCCTGCGACCAGTCCCTTCGTGTAAACTCTTCAGGGGACTAGTTGCAGGGACTAGTCGCAGGGACTAGTCCCCTCGTGTGTGCCGACCTTAACATGTAAAAATTACGGTCCGGGTAAAATTTTAAGTTGCAAACTAGAGACTAAACTTGACTTCAGTTGGAAATTTAATTTTTCATTACGTTAATTAAGGTAGCTTTCTCGGCAAATAAGTTTTCAGTAATTCCGGCTCTGCTGCAACACGGCCACCCTCGAGGGCACAACCTTGGTTGCTTCTCTATAACTCGCGTTTGTTTCCCTTTTTGTTTTCATACACCTCATTCCAAAATGGCGGTCAATTTATTATTCTTTTGTTTGCATGCTAATTAGCCCTCTTTGCCTTGTTTTTATTTCAAAATTCTTTCGTACTTTGCAGATGTTGACGAGGTAAAGAGGGTTAATTAACCTGTAAGTAAAAGAATAATAAATTGGCCGCTATTTCGGAATAAGGTGTATTTGTGCTACCAAGCAGAACTGTACAAAAGTCATGAGACACTCCACGGCTAACTTGTCTCTCTTCACACAGGCAACCCTGTTCACGCGCAACCTCGTTCCCAGGGTTCTCTCCTACTCGGAACGAGGTTGGTTCACGCGCTGCTCTTCGCTACACTGTGTAGCCTGCAGAACTGGCAGATTAGCGGGGCCAGCGCTCCTAACAAAAAAGTGTGGGGCACTAACAGAAGACATGAGACATTGCGTGACCAGTGTTTTCCACTGACATGCCTGGTGACCGAGACAATTAGTATGCTGTTTCACTGCGTTGCATTGGAATTCAGTATTATTAAATTCACACTTTGCAACATGGCCACCCTCTAAGTTGCTTCTCTTGAACTCGAGTTTATTTCCCTTCTTGTTTTCATTTGTGTTGCCAAGGAGAACTGTAGCGAAGCTCAGTGCAAAGTTCTGCAAGCTGAAGCGGAAAATCTTGGCATCAGAATTTCAATCTAAGGCTTCCAAAAAAGGCGTGCGAATGGTTTACTTGAATTTGGAAATCAGTTGGCAACCAAAGCTACCATCCTCTGGATTTAAAAGACGTATTCTTTCCAGAGAGATGGTGTGGGCTGACTCGATCAAAGATCCTATGCTACGGTTGCACTTCGACTTTGAAATTTTATCTCTGGGGCTTTTGAATTACCAAGTTAGACGTATGGCAGTACCGCTAGAAGATCATCCCAGCGGATGCCTCGGAAGTTTGAACTCATCGTGTCATAACTTGGCAGTCGGACGAGCGCTGTTAAACAACGTGACAAAAGGAGGAGAACACATGAGGAGACGGAAGTAGTTTGCGTTCAAATGATCGAAAAGGATGACTATTCGGATGTCAATTTTGTAAAGTACCTGTGCTGTAGTACCAATACATTTTCGATTCACTGTGATCTCCGTGTTGAAGGTAGCAACTAGTAGTAGGAGAATAGTCAAACAAATACCAGCGGATTATCGTCGAACTTTGCCCAAATGACGCCCCCAACCTTAACTTGCTCCCCTGCGGGTCGCAAGTTAAGGTTGGGGGCGTTATTTGGGCAAAATTCGGTGATAATCCGCTGGTATTTGTTTGACTCTTCTCCTACTACTTGGTGGAAAACCAAAGGGGAAGGTGAGCGGGCACCCCATTTAGAGGTTGGGTCCCCCCGGGCATCACCGTGCTTGAGAAGCCGCGGCGCCAAGACGATTGGAGCGGCCTGTTGAACAAGCGTAGCGTCAGAGAACCAGTCGAGACACACATCTTGTGGACTCAATTATGGTATATAGGGCAGGCACATCCCGTCCAACCACCGAAAACTCCACCATGGAGTGGGAAAACCAACATGCCCTTGAAGAGTTTGTCCAGCAATTGCTAGCGAAATGGATCCCCACCAGCAAGAGCGGGTTTTTGGGGAGCTTCCCTTGGACCTTTCACCACCCCTAGGCCCCCTCCTTGCGGTCATCCAAAATGTGTTGGATAAACCCGTTTCCGAAGCGGTGAAAGCGCGGCTGCCCAATCCACTGCGTCCACAACCGCCCCAACCACAAGCGCCTCCACGGCGGCGTGGTAGGTACCGTGAAATTTGGCGGGAGTTTGATCCTGCGGCGCCCCAAAAAAGGCGAACAGCGTTGAACCCTCGACCCACAAATCGCGATTTGTTCGCTGAGAACCAAGCCGCGCTCCGTGATTTGTTCGACGATGTTGAAGTGGAGGAAGTCAGGCAGAGGCTCCGCTCCATTCGATGGGGAACGATCCGGAACCTGAGTGAGAACAAAACTCCCTAGGGTATGGTCAAGCTTTGAGATAATGCTGGCGATTTACGCGGACGATTTACGTGCTTGTGATTGGGTTTATTCCAGGATTGCCGATGGATTAACAAAAGGAGCTAGCGGTTGGCGAAAAGTCAAGCTGGAAAGAGCAATTCAAGTAGCCGTTGGCGAGTTTTATTCGGAAAGCGGAAGCAATACTAACACCACCGAAAGCGAGAAGGAAGGTGCATCAAACAGAAATGACGTGAGTCAGGTGTAGATGTCGCATTGTTTTTCCTCCCTCTTGTATCTACGAGGCAAAATAAATAAGCATCTCGGCAGATTTTGCCATATCACGGGTCATAATGTTCCGCAAATTAAGTTTTTAGTTTCTCAAAATGGATTTAACGTTAATATCTCGTTCGCGTTGCAGCTGCAATGAAAAATCCCTATGTTGATCAAAGGAAGCTATGTTCTGGGATGCTTTGTGAATTTTTTTGGTGATTATGTATGTATTACAATTTAGGGGCAGGTCGTCTGAAAACCGAAACTGTAGGAACTTGATTAGCTTGATTAAATAAAATTTATAACTGCTGTTAATCAGACGCCAGTTAATCTCGTGAAATTAGCGTGATCAATGTATTTGAAATATGCTACAGTGAGTGGTAGGCACCAGAGAGAAGTTGGTTGCGAGATACAGTCACGCGCGGGAGTGAGGAGTCGCCCGTCTAGCGCCTGATCAACACGCAGGTTAGGAGTGAATTTGCAACCAATGCAGCAGAGACACAGTTCATACACGATCTTGATCTCAAATATAACTTCTTAAGAAAACAAGGTAACTGGCGTCTAAAAGTCTGTCTCCAGTGTATGTACCGCAACAATACTTCTATTAAAGGTGACTTTTTCCTCCCCCCTGCATCAAAAGCCCGAAAAGGCGTCTGGTCACGCAGGCTACCATTTGTAGGGAAAAGTTAGGAGGTGCAAACAACATTGATTTGGGGTAGGGCCCGGGGCTTTAAGATTGTGCTGATTATTGGAATTGCTTCGTAGTTCAAAACAGAGAGGCAGGGCGTCGGGTTAGCCTCCTTGGCAGACGTCTTTGGGCTCGTCACAGTGTCGTCACGCGTTCCTTGCCCACGAACGTCTGCTGAACTGAACTGCCACTTCCGTTCGTCGGCGGTTAGCCTTTGTTTTGAAGAAACCAATAACGAGCTGCGTAAGAATGGAAATCGACACCCGATTCACGTGCATCGTCTGTGAAAATGCTTTCCATTCAACCAAAATTTTCGAGATTTCCGGTTCGAAATCGAATTGGAACGGGCAAAGTTCCGGGAAAAGTTTCCGAAAATTTAGGAATACGTTTTGAGTGCTCCCTCTTTGCCGGAATTTCCAGAATTACCGAATTCGCGATAGATATCGGTTTTAGTCTCCCTACCGGGCGTGAGCTCACGTGGACAAGCGGAAAAACCAATAAGCGGACGAAGAACCTTCAGCATGTCAATGCACGTGACCTAGAATTCTGGGACGTGGTCGGACGCTTTCCATTCGACCAGCGAAAATACCGAAAATTTGTACCGGTTATTTTTGCCCAATGGAAAGCGCCCCTACTTTCCATAAATTGGAAAACGAGCTATGATTGGCTAACCGCCGCGAACGGAAGTGGTGGTTCAGTTCAGCAGACGTTCATGGGCAAGGAACGCGTGACAAGCCCAAAGACGTCTGCGAAGGAGGCTAGGCGTCGGGTCTGCTAAGGCAAGAAGTTGGTACGGCTAAAAAAACGTTAATTCCGGACTCCGATGGGACGGGGACAAACTTGGTTGAATAAATCAGTCTTGTTCGGGCTATTAATTATCTATGAAGAGGTTTTGTTTGTTTTGGCCGTCCTAAATAAAGATCAACAAACACAGGTAACCAAATAAGTCATACTTTGAAGAACCATTGTTAAGATCGACCCGTGTATTGACCTGAGAGAATGGGGGCTCCCCCTCACCTGACAATGTCACGTTCGGCTACTTTGACAAGTAATTCCGGCTCTGTTGCAACAGAGCCACCCTCGAGGGCACAGCCTTGGCTGTTTCTCTATAGCTCGCGTTTGTTTCCCTGCAACTCTACAAAAGTCATGAGACACTCCACGGCTAACTTGTCTCTCTTCACACAGGCAACCCTGTTCACGCGCTGCCCTTCGCTACACTGCGCAACCAATCCTAACAAATAAATGTGGGCTACTAACACAAAGCATGAGACATTGCGTGACCATATTAGGATTCACGATCATGGGATTAGTTCTTAATTCCCGAATTGTAGCTCCTTATGTAGCTTTCTTGATCGTTCTTAAGACAACTATTTGGTTTTGTTATGCTAATTTGCAGAATAGGTACAAGGAAGTTAAGGGATTTATCTTGCAATAGCAGCTACGGAATGTATCTCAGACAGATAACGGTGATCAGAGCAGAATCCCCACAAAACTGTTTTGGTTTGTGTGCGATAGAGTGTTTCCAGTTAAGATGGAAGTCTGCCTGATGCTTTGCAAAATGACGGCGATTGTAGGGTTCTTATTTCTCGTTGTATCTTCAATGGTTTTCTTCAAAGATACGTACAAAATTCCGACTGTGGACTCGACGATTTACGTGCTTGTGATTAGGTTTATTCCAGGATTGTTTTTCGATGGATTAACAAAAAGAGTTAGCGGTTGGCGATAAGTCAAGCTGGAAAGAGCAATTAAATCAGCCGCTGGCGAGTTTTATTCGGAAAGCTTAAGCAATACTAACACCACCGAGGCGAGAAGGAAGGCGCATCAAACAGAAATAACGTGAGTCAGGTATAGATGTCGCGTTGTTTTTCCTCCCTCTTGTATCTACGCGGCAAGATAAATAAGCACCTCGCCAGATTTTGCCATATCACGGGTCATAATGTTCGGCAAATTAAATTTTTAGTTGCTCAAAATGGATTTAACGTTAATATCTCGTTCGCGTTCCAGCTGCAATGAAAAATCCCTATGTTCATCAAAGGAAGCTATGTTGTGGGATGGCTTATGAATTGTTTTTTGGTGATTTTGGGGTATATTTGGGAAGAAATAAGTTTTCTCAAAGGATCAGTTACCTTTAGGGAAATATGAAATATTGAAGATTTAATGAAGGTTTAAAATTAGAAATTAGAAGACGGACACCAACAGTTCCCCAGCAACCTGGAGTACCCCTTTCATTTTCCTGTATGTTCTATAAATATATTGTAAAAAAGGGTGAGGTAATAGTAACGATGTCGTGAAATTTTTGCATGATAGCTCGTTCACCAGGCAGCTTGTATAGCTGTGTCAACAAAATTAATCATATTGTTTGCTATAATCTGAAGCTAATGTGATTACAGGATTGACTTTTGATGTATATAACTGAGGGAATAGTGCAACTTATGTGTTAGTATATTACCTTACTTGAACAAGGAAAGTAACTCCCGCCTGTTCTTGTTTCCTTGACAAGGAGGAGTGTAAGAAGTCGTGGTATTGGTGGTTAGTTGGGGTGGTGAGGATTAGTTGCGAGACACAGTTGCGCTCGTGGATGCTTTTTTCGCGTGAAATTTAACTTGTTTTGCATCTCCTGTCATTCTACGAACACAGCTGAAAACAGCGGGAGTAACCTCTCTGAACTATTTGGAATTGCATACTTTTCTACTGAAAGTGTATTTTTTAGTTTTAGACTATAATTGTGGTATTGTTGGGTAATGTTGCATATCGCACTAAGCATTATGTTTGAATTACAATTTAGGGGCAGTTCGTCTGAAAACCAAAACTGTAGAAACGTTTTTAACTTGGTGAAATAAAGTTTATAACTGCTATTAATCAGACGCCAGTTAATCTCGTGGAATTAGTGTGATCAATGTATTTGAAATATGCTACCGTGAGTGGTAGGCACCAGAGTGAAATAGGTTGCGAGATACAGTCATGCGCGCGAGTGAGGAGTCGCGGTGCCTGGTCAACACGCAGGTTAAAAGTGAATTTGCAGCCAATGAAGCAGAGACACAGTTCATACACGATCTTCATCTCAAATACAACTTCTTAAAATAACAAGGCAACTGGAGTCTGAAAGTCTGTCTTCAGTGTATGTACCGCAACAATACTTCTATTAAAGGTGACGTTTTCCTTCCCCCCTGCATCAAAAGCGCGAAAAGGCGTCTGGTCACGCAGGCTATCATTTGTAGGGAAACATTAGGAGGTGCAAACAACATTGATACATCGATTTGGGGGTAGGGCCGGGGGCTTTAAGATTATGCTGATTATTGTTTGCACCTGGAAATGCTTTGAAGCTCAAAATAGAGCTGCAGTTAAAGTAGGAGTAGTAAACTGTAAAAGTGGTGAGTAATTGTGACTGACTGTACCCCGAAGTGCACTAAGGTCCATTAAATTGTGAGTTTGATAAATACTGCAAACTCTTACTGCCATGTTTGTTTTTATTTTATTCTTTTGTTAAGATAAGTCGGACGTCGGGTCTGCTAAGGCAAGAAGTTGGTACCGCTAAAAAATGTTAATTCCAGACTCCGATGGGACGGGGACAAACTTGGTTGAATAAATCAGTCTTGTTCGGGCTATCAATTATCTATGATAAGGACGATCGGATAAGGACGATAGGATAAGGACGATAAAACGTAGGCCCCGTCTCACAACTCTTCATAATTGATTCTGTGGGACGTAAAAGAACCCACACTCTGTTCGAAAAGAGTAGGGAACGTAGTTCCCGGTGTAGTGGTCTATCTCTCATCTGATGGTTGAATGCTCGGAGATATTAGCTGCAGAAGCTTCTCTAAAATCCGAGGGTAAATAAAGTGATGTATATATGTATGTATGTATGCACGCACGCACGCACGCACGTACGTACGTACGTACGTATGTATGTATGTATGTATGTATGTATGTATGTATGTATGTATGTATGTATGTATGTATGTATGTGTCTATGAAGAGGTTTTGTTTGTTTTGGCCGTCGTAAATAAAGATCAACAAACACAGGTAACCAAATCCGTCATACTTTGAACAACCATTGTTAAGATCGACCCGAGTATTGACCTGAGAGAATGGGCCCGGCCCACCCTCACCGAACAATCTTTGACAATTTATAAATTTAAACTAATTCCGGCTCTGTTGCAACAAAGCCACCCTCGAGGGCACAACCTTGGTTGTTTCTCTATAACTCGCGTTTGTTTCCCTGCAACTCTACAAAAGTCATGAGACACTCCACGGCTAACTTGTCTCTCTTCACACAGGCAACCCTGTTCACGCGCTGGCCTTCGCTACACTGTGCAACAAATCATGGCCTAACAAATAAATGTGGGGTACTAACCCAAGGCAAGACTCATTGCGTGACCAGTTTTTTCCACACGCCTGAGACAATTGGTGACAATTGATAACAGACCCAATTAGTATGCTGTTTCACTGCGTTATAAAGGAATGCCGTAGTATTAAATTCACACGGTACAACATGGCCACCCTCAAAGTTGCTTCTCTTGAACTCGCGTTTATTTCCCTTCTTGTTTTCATTTGTGCTACCAAGCAGAACTGTAGCGAAGCTCAGTGCAAAGTTCTGCCAGTAGAAGGGGAAAACTTGACATTAGAATTTAAATCTAAGATTTCCGAAAAACACGCGATGGTTTACTTGAATTTGGAAATTGGCAAGCAAAGCCACCATCCTCTGGATTTAAAAGACGTGTTCATTCCAGATGTGTGGGTGTGGGCTGACTCGATCGAAGAGCCTATGCTACGGCTGTCCTTCGAGCTCAATATTTTATCTCTGGGGCTTTTGAATTACCAAGTTAGACGTATGACAGTACCGCTCGAAGATCATCCCAGCGGATGCCTCGCAAGTTTGAACTCATCGTGTCATAACTTGGCAGTCGGACGAGCGCTATTACACAATGTGACAAAAGGTAGCTTCAGTAAGGCGGAAGTAGTTTGCGTTCAAATGATCGAAAAGGATGACCATTCGGGTGTCAATTCTGTAAAGTATCTGTGCTGTAGTTCCAATACATCTTCGATTCGCTGTGATCTCCCCGTTGAACGTAGCAAATGGCTCAATGCTATTCAAACCGTCCTTGAAGTTATATCGCTGTTCCTGTCCTTTTACAGTCCGATGCTTCTTCTTGTTTTTCCAGACTGTATTTTCAGTCTGAGGAACGAATGTGACAAGGAAGACAATCGAGTAACAAACACTGCAAACGTCGATACCGAGGCTATTGCTGATAACACGAGAGATGAATATGAAAGACTAACTGGTGAGAATGAAGAGCAAGACACAGAAGACAGCGAAGCTGAAGAAAGTGAGGAAAGTGCAGAACTTGCTGTAGATGATGCGAGTCCAATAACTTGTTCAAATCTTTTGGTTGCTTATGTCCAGCGATTGCCAGAGTTAAGGATGTCTTTTACTATCAAGTTGGCTTTTTTACTGTTTGGCATTGTTCCATTTTTCGATTACGTAGAATTGGGTCTGTACCTGGCACTGAAATATGATTACTTAAAGAAGCTGCCACCTGACACAATTTTAGGCCTAGCTAGTTTTACTCCCTTCTTTGCTAACATGGAATCTTTTAGTTCTTTCCTTCCTCTTAGTGTATGGGTTTTATTTTCTTTGTTTACAGTTTTGTTTTTAAGACCAAAAGATTTGATCCTCAGTCAACATGACCAATTATTGAGTGAGATATATTGTTCGATGACCAAGACTACCAGGATTATACTCCCCGAAGCACTGTCACATGTACATAGTATTGGGGATGTAATCCTTTTTAATTTCAAGGTACTGCAACCAGCATTGTTCTCACACTTTGTGTCCCTGTATTTAAGGCTGCACAAGCGTGGGCTGAAAAACTTGTTTTACCTTGCTACCTGCTCTTTACCTGATATAAGGAATCATGGCTTGTCAAGAAAATGGCTTGCCTTCCGAATTTTGTGGGTTTTATTGTCAATTTTTCCTGTTCTATTTGTAGGTCTTGCATTTGAGGCAATCTGTTTGCTCCTTACTTTTGTTGCTATGGTTATTTCGTCAATCATTCTTTCACCCTTGTTTACACTGTTCCGTGCTTTTCTTAACATTTATATGGTAGTGTACCTTCCTAAGACCAGAGGGAACAAAATTGCCGTTTGTTTGTCAGTGGTTGTTTTTGGCTTATTTGCATTTTCGTTTTATTTTTTTTATCAAATGATATCAATGTCATGCCTGTTTATTATTCAAATATTAGGATTCACGAGCATGGGATTAGTTCTTAATGCCCGATTTTTAGCTCCTTATGTAGCTTTCTTGATCGTTCTTACGACAAATATTTGGCTTTGTTATGCTAATTTGCAGAACAGGTACAAGGAAGTTAAGAGATTTATTTTGCAATACCAGCTACGGAATGTATCTCAGACAGATAACGGTGATCAGAGCACAATTCCCACAAAACTGTTTTGGTTTGTGTGCGATAGAGTGTTTCCAGTCAAGATGGAAGTCTGCCTGATGCTTTGCAAAATGACGGCGATTGTAGTGTTCTTATTTCTCGTTGTATCTTCAATGGTTTTCTTCAAAGATACGTACAAAATTCCGACTGTGGACTCGACGATTTACGTGCTTGTGATTGGGTTTATTCCAGGATTGTTTTTCGATGGATTAACAAAAGGAGTTAGCGGTTGGCGAAAAGTCAAGCTGGAAAGAGCAATTAAAACAGCCGTTGGCGAGTTTTATTCGGAAAGCTTAAGCAATACTAACACCACCGAAAGCGAGAAGGAAGGTGCATCAAACAAAAATAACGCGAGTCAGGTGTAGATGTCGCATTGTTTTTCCTCCCTCTTGTATCTACGCGGCAAGATAAATAAGCATCTCGCCAGATTTTGCCATATTACGGGTCATAATGTTCCACAAATTAAATTTTTAGTTGCTTAAAATGGATTTAACGTTAATATCTAGTTTGCGTTGCAGCTGCAATGAAAAATCCCTGTGTTTATCATAGGAAGCTATGTTGTGGGATGCTTTGTGACTTTGGTGATTTTGGGGTATATTTGGGAAGAAATAAGTTTTCTCAAAGGATCAGTTATCTTTAGGGAAATATGAAATATTGAAGATTTAATGAAGGTTTAAAATTAGAAATTAGAAGACGGACACCAACAGTTCCCCAGCAACCTGGAGTACCCCTTTCATTTTCCTGTATGTTCTATAAATATATTGTAAAAAAGGGTGAGGTAATAGTAACGATGTCGTGAAATTATTGCATGATAGCTCGTACACCAGGCAGCTTGTATAGCTGTGTCAACAAAATTAATCATATTGTTTGCTATAATCTGAAGCTAATGAGATTACAGGATTGACTTTTGATGTATATAACTGAGGGAATAGTGCAACTTATGTGTTAGTATATTACCTTACTTGAACAAGGAAAGTGACTCCCGCCTGTTCTTGTTTCCATGACAAGTAGGAGTGTAAGAAGTCGTGGTATTGGTGGTTAGTTGGGGTGGTGAGGATCAGTTGCGAGACACAGTTGCGCTTGTGGATGCTTTTTTCGCGTGAAATTTGACTTGTTTTGGATCTCCTGTCATTCTAAGAACACAGCTGAAAACAGCGGGAGTAACCCCTCTGAACTACTTGGAATTGCATACTTTTCTACTGAAAGTGTATTATTTAGTTTTAGACTATAATTGTGGTATTGTTGGGTAATGTTGCATATCGCACTAAGCATTATGTATGAATTACAATTTAGGGCGAGGTTGTCTGAAAACCGAAACTGTAGAAACGTTATTGACTTGGTTAAATAAAGTTTATAACTGCTATTAATTAGACGGCAGTTAATCTCGTGGAATTAGTGTGATCAATGTATTTGAAATATTCTACCGTGAGTGGTAGGCACCAGAGAGAAATAGGTTGCGAGATACAGTCACGCGCGGGAGTGAGGAGTCGCGCGTCGAGCGCCTGGTCAACACGCAGGTTAAAAGTGAATTTGCAACCAATGAAGCAGAGACACAGTTCATACACGATCTTGATTTCAAATAGAACTTCTTAAAAAAACAAGGCAACTTGAGTCTAATAGTCTGTCTCCAGTGTATGTACCGCAACAATACTTCTATTAAAGGTGACTTTTTCCTTCCCCCTGCATCAAAAGCCCGAAAATCGTCTAGTCACGCAAGCTATCATTTGTAGGGAAACATTAGGAGGTGCAAACAGCATTGATACATCGATTTGGGGGTAGGGCCGGGGCTTTAAGATTATGCTGATTATTGTTTGCTCCTAGAAATGCTTTAAAGTTCAAAACAGAGCGGCAGTTAAAGTAGGACTAGTAAACTGTAAAAGTGGTGAGTAATTGTGACTGACTGTGCCCCGAAGTGTACTAAGGTCCATTAAATGATGTTTTGGGAGAAGATTGTCGCCTGTTTTCGGAGCCATTTCGCTTGTCGCTTCTACCCTTGGAAGGCCTCACGAGTGTATACAGTGTAAATGAAAGGCCATATTTGTGCAGAACACAAAGGCAGTCAGTATATCTGGGAATGAAAGCAAGGGTAAAGATATGGATGCTTGCCTTGAGGAGAAAAACAAGGAGTCCAAAGTGTGGCAGCATGGCACCATGACTGCATTGGATTAGCTCAGGGTTTTCAGAAATCTTGGAAATCTTAGCAAGTTATACTGTTTGGTATAGTTTGAACCAGGCACAAGAGATATACATGTACTTATAGTTACTTCAAAATTTAAAAGTTACTAAAGCTTGGTTCACTCTAGCAACATAACGACATAAAAAAAATTGACATAATGACATAAAGAAAAGATCAGTTTTTTACTTTATGTCGTTATCTTCATGTTATTACTTTCCTACTATGTTGTTATGATGTGATGTTCACACTAGAGACATCAACATGAGGTAATTTTTTTTGTTTACGCGACCTTTCTGTTATGTCGTTGGAAACCGGTCAGTGTCGGGGAAAGCGGCGGTTATGTTGAGCTAATCATTTGTTTGGACACGCGTCTATTCATACCCTTTGTTGCTATTTAACACGAAAAAACGACAGTGTTGTGATAACTTTGTACCTCATGCTAATTTCGGTTTGGCAATCAAATTACGTTAAAACTATTAGAACTCAAGTATAAAGTGCTTGCATCTTTGTATATAAAAAGTTACAAATAATGATTAAAACTTACACAACCATTATAATAAAAGGCGAATGTTTGCCGATTCTGTGCGGACACAAGGTAAGTGCAGCAGGTTACTTTGCCTGGTTTTCCTAGGCACTATGTCCCTAATAAAAATAAAATAGTCCCTTAGAAACTGTGTCGTTATGTCGCAAGTATGAACCAGGCTTAAAGAATTATGGCAAAAGGTATCTTTGTAGTTATATAATTACCTATTGTACATGACATTGTAAATCATTGCTAAGAGTTATTAAAGAGTTTGTTGTTGGTTGTTCCTGCTTCAAGCATTTTTGTCCAGGTTACTTGGTTTTCTCCTCCTAAAATCCCAACATTTTAAAATGCCAATTTGGTCAGATTTAGAAGACCTGTATGAAACCATCTGTGGGTGGTGTGGATTTCTCTTTAGATGTCTGATTTATTTTATTTATTATTTAGGTGCAAATTGGCTCTTCTCCTTGCTTGGATGCACAAATCCAAGAATGAAGCAGTAGATTCAAGAAGAAAGCACGATTTTACCGACAAAGGACTAGCATGGCAGATTAAGTTATGAAAGGAGAAGTAAGTGGCACACAGCATAAGTGTAAAGCTATTCAGCTACAGTGTGCAAGAAATGGAACAGGAAATCTGCTTGATGCTTTAAACATGTACTGTTTTATGGGAATATTACATACACAATATTATTTTAAAATTAGCTACCAAAAGCCATCTTGTGGGTTTTGACTTGCACAAATCATAGCCTATTTCAAACCAAAATGGTCAAAATCAATACACTATTTCAGGCCAAAACAGCTAAAAAGCCATACCCTTTATGGTGGATACCTATATAGACCATATACTGGAGTACTCCCCTCCCTCTGGGGTCTGTTGTAGGGAATTTATGAAACAAGACTTGTGAAGTAATGGGATGGCAAAATCTTGTGTGACAGATGACTAATTGTGTGACTGTAATAATTTTTGCCTCTGACTGTATGTTGTAAAACACAAGAGCATGGAAAATTAAACTACACACTAGAAAATAATACCTGTTACACTGGTCACACAAGATTTAATTTTTCCTTTTCTTTTTTCTCTGCAGTCCTGTTTTGTAACTTTAGGGAAGGTGTAGTGGTCAGGCCACTCGCCTTCCACCAATATGGCGCAGGTTTGATTCCTGGACTTGGGATCATGTGGGTTGAGTTTGTTGTTGGTTCTCTACTCTGCTCCAAGAGGTTTTTCTTCTCTAGTTAATCCAGTTTTCCCCTCTCCTCAAAAATCAACATTTCCAAATTCCAATTCGATCCGGATGCAGGACCTCCCTAAAAACCACTTCCTTGAGTGGAGTTTAATGGGTAAATATCATGATAATTATTATTGAATAAATGAATGAATAATTTCATTTTTAAAATATCATCCCTTGTACTTCATGTACTACCTTCTGTATGCATATAATGTACAAACAGTGCATGAATGTATTTCATTCAAAATGTTTCAAATTTACTTGGTGTAATTACCAAGAAAAATTACTAAGTAGGCTCAGATATAAATAATAATTATAATAAATGTAAATCGTGTGTGCAAAAGACATTTCATGTGCTCTGTAATAACTTTATTAAAGTCTCAAGTCTTTCTAGCCGAGCCCAGATGCTCAAATAATTGGGGAGACTAAAACAAATCAAATCTAAATAAAGTAGAATCAAATCAATATTTTGCAATAAGGTATTTCTAATATGATGTAATTATTATGCTGGCTTCCATCGGCATCCCTCTTGCTATTGGCCTTGTCAGTAAGGTGTTGGGCAAATGAATGCAAGTGCGGTCGCGCCGCTCGGCGCCCTCACGCCCCCCCCCCCCCCCCCAACTCCTCCTCCCTCCAAAGGCAATGGAATGCAAATGCGCCCGCCGCCCTGGGGCCGCTGGGAGGACTGGAAACGCCCGATTTACGGGCGGGGAAAAAAAATGAAGTTCACGGACGTGCCACTTTCCAACGTTGACCTGATTAATTCGTGCGAATATCTGGGCATCCCACTCAAGGGCATCTTCTCTCGCAATGAGGTTAAACCACTGCACCATTCACCATGCATTATCAACATGGATGATTTCGGAAGTTTGGGCACACACTGTGTTTGCTGTTGGAAGGGAAAAGACATGGAATATTTCGACTCCTTTGGAATGCCGCCCCCAAATGAGTGGGAGCAGGAAATGAGAAAGTTGGGCCACGAAACCTTTCTTCGCAACGACAACCAAATCCAGTGGATTGGAAGTGTTAGGTGTGGTTACTATTGTCTGCTTTTCCTCAATGAACGAAACAGAGGTACGAGTTTTGAAGACATTCTCAAAATGTTTTCTGGCGATGTGCACCACAACGAGCGGGTTGTGAAAAATTACTAGTTCTGAGTATACCGTAATCCATGAAGGTTTACTGTGTGAAAGACAAACGCAAGACCCCGAATGTGTCTGGGTCTGAAAAGGTTTTCATAACCAAAAACAAACGAAGAATGCTCAAGGCCAAATGCGCAGTCTGCGGTATAACAAATACCCGCTTCTTGCCGGGAAACTAGCGGAACCCCTCTCGCAGAGGGCGCTGGTGTTTTCACTGACCTTGCGGGCACTGCGCTCGACTTCACTCTACAACACGGGATTCCGTATCTCACGAAAAAGGGGGTGGAGACTTGCCGCTATTACGCTTCTGAGGCGCTGTGCAGCAAACAGCTGCAGAAAAGGGCCATCAAATCCGGGCTGCGCAAGGCCACCCCAGCTTTGGAAAACGTTGGGAGCAAGCTGCTAGACAACCACAAAAGTGCGCCCCAACGTCCGTTACAAAACCGACAGACCCAACCTCGACGGAAGAGGCCTTCCTGTCCCCTTTCCCTTCGTTGATTTAAACTCTGGAATGTTATCTCCGACCCCAAGCTTTTCAAAAGGCCCCGAAGTTTCTGCGAAAGAGGGGCGCGCGATGGTGACTGAATACAAGCGCCAATGCGCTGACTACAAGCGGCAGGGCGGCATCTGCAGCTACGGCTCGTGGATCAAATGGAAGGGCTACGGCAGAGGGCTTGTCGGCGCTGGCCTTGGGGATTATGTCTACCCCCGCTTCGTTTCCCAAGGGGTTTTGGTACCCAAGTTCGCGACCAACGCAAAGTTTTTGAAAGCCTTTGCCAAAGCGGTGCCCAACCACCACGGGTTCATGGATGTTCTCACGAAAACGATGCGCAATTTTTACGGATCGGGGATGGACATCCATTCTTTGATCGGGAAACTCCCCGCGTCTCAAAAAGGTTGGATCCTCCCCGGCCATAACTACACCGGGCCTTACAGCCCCCTGTACAGCCAGCTGGGCTTCGATCCCGAAACTGGAGAAATCCTGCAAATTTTCAAACAACCCAGCGGCACAACCGATGCTGTGGCCATGCAACATCATGTTGATTACGAAATTTACGGTTACTGCGCGAAGAAGTATGGCGAAAGCGAAAAAAATGCAAGCATGTTGCCGACCGCAAAATGGTGAAGTCTCTTGACGCAATTCCGCGAGGAAAGAGACAGTGGGGTCACGCACTGGCCGGCAACGCTATCAACACGAAAAAAGAGAAGCTTGGTCTTGGAGTTTGAAGTTCCTCCAACACTCTTCGCACTTCCAGTTTTATCTCCCAATGAGGGGATAATCGCTTATTTGCGAGGGACACCAGGATCCACAACAGAGAGAACATTGGTGGGGGAGAGCTGGCCAGGTATAGTCAATGATGCACCTTTCTTCAAAATCATGAATTTCGTCATCGGAACATAACCTGTGGTCGCGATTTTTTTTTTGCCAGCACGCCCAACACCGACCATTCTGCCGGCACATGTCACATATTCCACATTCAGTGGCAAATGTGTACACTTCTTCGATTTCATAAAATAAAAACAAAACACGTCAATGAAAAAAACAACTAAGCTTGTTGTGAACTTGGCCCCAACCCACGTCTTTTTTGTCCTGCAATTTTGCTTGATTGACATTGAGGATTTTTTTCTTAGCTCTGCGGGGAGTTGATTAACACCTTCCAACAGATCCATTTGTGTTGGGGGTGCTATTGTTTAATGGACCGGAGCGGGTGGAAAAAAAATATGCAACATTCAAAGTTTTTTATCCTTCAAGATACCATTTTATTGAAATAAGAGATTCAAATAAGGGTTTGCGGTTTCAACGATTTGAGAAGTTTCTCCTTTTACCCAAAATTCATGAAATTTGTACGTTTACGCCTATTAAAAATGTCGTCATATTTATCTTGCTTGTATTTTTCGCAACTATCAGAAACATCCTTGCTGAATTCATGAATTTTTATCAAAGTGTTTTTACGAAAAATTAATCTTTCAAAAGTTTTGTAGCGATTTCACTAATGTGAGAGACGAAACTTCTTGAAAAACTCTTGATGAACCTGCCCCCAGCCAAGGGACGTTTTCTCCTTTATTTTTATGGCAATTAACTCCTTGAACTCCTTCCGACAGATTCATTTGTCTTGCGGGCGCTCCTGTTCAATTGACTGTGTCGTAGATCCCTTCGCGCTCAAGAAAGGTTTTGATCTGCTCTTGATCCTCAATTGGGCATTTCCGCTGTGCCTCAATAACGAGATCAATGAATGTGTCAATGAATGCAGTTTCCCTTTTTTTCTGCACATACTCCCACGGGTCCGCCTCATTCGAAAGAAGATCATGGACAAACATGGTCTGCGATCCAGCGAATCCTCTCTTGCTTTTAGTAGCCACACTTCAATTTCGTAGAGAAGTTCTTCCCTCAGCGCTCGTGGAAAAGGAGACATCTCTGTCGAATGGAGATATACACACACCGTGTTTCTTTAATAGGCGGGTCGGTTGAAAAAACAAATTCAGCACCACTCAAACTTCAGAATAACACCTCCTGCATCCACGCCTCCCACGCCCGGCCAAGTGAGGGGGTCGTCCATTCCAACCCAAAAGGGGGGAGGGGTACCGGTTCTATCACAAATATCATCCTCATTGCAATCTGTGCATTTCAAACACCGAAAAGAATGGAAGTCTCCAGGGATCGCCTAGCGAACACGTTTGGGTTTTTCCTCCTCCTCTCCTCACGGAGAGATGGGGGTGGGGAGTCGTCCTTTACGTCCCAAGAGGGGAGAGGGGCGCCGGTTCTCAAACAAATATCTCTCTCTCCTTACAACCGGTGCATTTCCAACACAGAAGCCAACGCAATTCTCCAGGGAGCGAGATGCAAACCTGGTTGAATTTTTCCTCCTCCTCCGGGGGAGTTAGGGGGTACAGACGCATGATTTCTTCCTTCATTTCTTGCCAACTCCGTTGGGGAGTTTGTTTGGAGGGGGTAGGCGCTGGCCGCTTTTCTCTGCGGGGGCAGCCATTCTGACACCAGCAACATTGTTGTTGGTGCTGGCTGCACGTTTTCACCAAGCTCCACCATCGCTCATACCAACACCCCCCCCCCTCTCTAATAGGCCGCCCCCTTCCGGATTTTTACACTCTCTGCGCCCTCATTTTTCTTTTTCTCCCGCTTTTTCTCCCCCTCTTTTCCGCCCCTCCTCCCCGCCTGGTGCTGCTTCTCCTGAGTAGTGTAGCCGGAGGCCCCTCAAAATCCTCCCCGCCTGGTACCGCTTCTCCTGAGTAGTGTATCCGGAGGCCACTCAAATACCGGCTGCATCTGGGGCCGGAGTTTCGCCGAAATAAACCCCCCACCATTATCTTGAGAAGATAACGGTGGGGGGTTTATTTCGGCGAAATTCCGGCCCCAGATGCAGCCGGTATTTGATCAGGAGTACCCAATGACCTTTTCTGAGAATTTTAATTGTACGATGTCCAAAACACTAGCTGAGTGTCCCCCTGTAAATCTTCGTTAATATTTAACTTTCCTGGGAAAAAAATAACCGCTCTTCAATGCTAGCGAGCAAAACGTTTGAGAAATAAAAATCCCAGCCAGCTACGAGCGTGTCGTTTCTCAACGAGCCACCAAAGCTGAAAATGCCACAAAACACGAAATGCCAGCCAGCACAGGTGGAATCTTTCCAGTCTGCCAGCCAGCAGTCGCTAAGGAAGAAAATACCCAGCCAGCTAAGTATTGATTTCAACTTAATTTTTGGGCAAAATATGTCAAATGGTTTATTTCGGATGTCAGATCGTTCCCAAGACGGGCAATTGACTTCTATCTCTATCCCGTGTTGTTTACTGTTAGTTTTTTCCCCGAAGTCCTATCTTCTCGCAGATAAAAATCCACCAAACTACGAAGCGCATGTACGGAAATGACGTGTTTTGATTCCTGACAGCCAGTAAGACTCATTACGGACACAAATTCTAGCAAGATTTCGTTAAAATAACACTGGCAGCAAAATTTTTATTTCAGCAAACATTTTGCCAGCCAGCCCAAAATCGGCCTGTAGAGCGGTTAGTTTGCAGATCGGCTCCATCGAGCACTCCTGTTTGATGGCCTCCGGATACACTACTAGCTAGAGCAACAGAAGCGGAATCGAAAACGCAAGTGATTTGAACATTCTTTTCTTTCCAAGCCACTCCCCTTTCAAATTTGAAGTTCATAATAGAGAACGATCCCTAAAGTTTAAGAAGCCGATCTAGTTTGTTTTTCTGGTTCATTAAAATCTAGTCGGAATGCTTACCACGGAGAAAGAATTCAAGAAAATACAAGTTATTAGAACGGCGTTTTCGCTTCTCATCCTTACCGGGGATAGTCTTAAGACTCTCAGGTATTATTCACTTGTACTGCGACAGTCAATAAAGCTTCTTCGTCGGAGTTGACCACTGACGATATGAGACATGCATTGTTTATTTGCTTACTGTGATCGATCAAGCGATGCTTTCTTTTCCCGTGAAAGGCATTTGAGCAGGTTCTGAACCAGGAAACAGGAGGCTAAGAAATTATTGCATTCAGTTTCGATATGAAATAATTGGTGCCAACCGATTTGCTTCCATCCGTTTATGGCGTCTACAACGTTCATCACCGACACAAAGATATCACGGAGTCAGTGGATACTGTCGTACTGTCATCATTATTGTTGAGCTTACCTCTAATTTATGATGCGTACGCTGTGTTACTCCGAACCAGAAGTTATTTGCTTCAACGGCGTCTAGAACTGAAATGTATAAACCCGGTACTTAGTCAGCATTTTAAGAAACTGTAACCATTTCATCAGTCTTTATTTTTACCGTGTCATAGAACGTCATACACCATAAGATGAAAGCCGTGAACATCAAAACAAGGTGTGACGTGTTTAATATATTTCTATTAAGTACGACTTCCTGCTTACAAGATAAATAAGGAATTTATAAATTCTGACTGATTCAAAGGCAACTCAGAGGCATTATTTTAAATCTTGTTCTTCCATTAAATTGCCTAAACACTATAATTTACCGACAAATCAGGATGACCTTGATTGGCATAAGACTAAACCAAATAAAACCAAAGGAGTTTGTCTTAAACGCGCTGTATTAATTCGGATGTCCTTGTAATCGAAAGGAAGCCATATTCCCTGAATCGGATCTACTTTGTTCGGTTCTGGTTAATGATGCTACCATTAAAATCCAATCGAATAACTTAATTTCAATGGGCAAGGAAGAATTAAAGAAAGGAAAGTCGGAACGTTTTGTCTTCTCATTCGAACCGGGGTTCGAAACAAACAAACTGTCAACCTGGTTTGCCACAAACCGGCTTTCCTTGAATTTATCCAAGACCAATTTTATGGTTTTCAAGCCTTGGTAAAAAAAGCAATCGTTTGAATTTCAAGTTTTTATAAACGAGCAGTCTCTCCTTCGTGTTTCTGAAACCATGATCTTAGGTGTCTTTTTAGATGACAATTTGACCTTGAAGTCATATCTTTATTAGCTAGTAAATTATCAAAATCCGTAGGAATTATTCATAAATCTAGGCTTTTTCTTTCAACTCAATCTCTCCGTACTTTGTACAATTCAATGATACTTCCATATTTATACTATTGCAATCTAGCTTGGGGTGGCACCTATAAAGCGAACCTTCAAAGAATTGTAATCTTACAGAAACGTGTGCTAAGAATAGTTAATAACTCTACCAACGATGCCAACACTAGTCCCATCTTTAAGGAGCTTAAACTTTTAAAATTTCACGATATCCATTCGTTTCAATTAGGTTTTTTTATGTTTTCACTCAAGAACTCTAAACTCCCTTCCAAATTCAATAACCTCTTCCTAATAAACAGTCAAATACATAATTAAAATACCAGGAATGCCCACTCTTTTCGCTTGCCACAATGCAGACCGAACACCAGACAGTTCTCAATTTATTTCCAAGGTCCAAAGTTTTATAATTCGCTGAATTCTACTATAACTGGTTCGTCCTCCTCCGCTTCTTTTAAAAGAAAGCTTAAAAAATTCCTTCTCAGAACATATTAGCTTTAGTATGGCTCTAACTAGTTTATGACATTAATTAAATTAACATGTGTGTGTGTGTGTGTGTGAGCCCGCGGTCAAAGTTAGCCATCACAAGCCCATATTGTAATTATTATATCAAGACTAGTTTATCCTAAGTTGAGGAGACCTGACTCATTGTAAGCCTCGTGGTTTCTTTCAGGTCTCCTCGCCATTACTTTTTTCTTTAATCTCATATTATTCTATCTCGTGTCGTAAAATGTTGTATATATGGCAAATGAAGAATGAATGAATGAATGAATGAATGAATGAATGAATGAATGGGGTTGGTCTGTATGATTTATTCAGTGTTTTCGGTAATCGACTAACGGATGATCAAATAAAACTGAGAGGTTATATGGAGAGGCGGGTTACCCCACCTAGGCGGGTTACCTCACCTACTTGGGGTCCCCCACCTCCATGTAAACAGGCCCTAAGTAGAGATTTCTTCAGAGCAAGGTTCACTCGAATTGAAACGATTTCCTTATGTTCATTTGTTTTAGATGAAAGACCTGTCAAAATTTCCTGAACAACAAAACCCGATTGCTGGAAAGCCGATCAACGCTTATCTTGGACTGAACGTTAACCGATCGAGGGGCCCTTTTCTCGAAGCTCCTGGTAATTACCGGG
The DNA here is from genome assembly GCA_016490735.1 of Pachyseris speciosa. Lineage (NCBI taxonomy): Eukaryota > Metazoa > Cnidaria > Anthozoa > Scleractinia > Pachyseridae > Pachyseris > Pachyseris speciosa. Next base: position 372,224 of record JAEMWC010000587.1, on the reverse strand, counting down.
GGCCCGTTTCTTGAAAGTCCAGATAAGTTATCGGGCCAGTTATCGGGAAACTTTAGCGGGCCCTGAGTTTCGTTTTCGAAGCACCCGTAATACAGTAAAGTTACCAGCTAAAGAACCAAAATGGACTTCATTAGAGGTCAAAACATACCCCACTTTTCTTGAGATTTTGATTCAAAATCTGGTTTCGGGCCCGTTAAGTTGCCGGGACTTTGGAGAAACGGGCCCTGCAGGTATTTATAGTTGTGAAAAACGGTCGGCTATCTTTTTATATGTACCTTCAATGTCCCCCAGGTCAAACTGTTTCCCGAGAATTAAAACAATATGTTAAATGTTTTTATGTTGTTATAGTGGGACTTACCTTGCACTTTGGTCGAATTCTGACGTTTGTTGGCTGGTTGTCGGAATGACCTGGTTTTATGCTTCTAGGCGCCTTGAAAAGTGAAAAACAAGCAGTAAAGGCGAAACCAATTGATGATACGTTACATTGTTACACGCCGCAAATAGCACATTATGAAGATTAACAATTGAGAGATTGTCAAAGAACTAAGTAAGAGTCGTGAAAGCTTGTGTGGCCTTAAAAAGTGAAATTCCGGTTTGTGCTCTACAAGAAACTGAAGCCAGTGTCCACAATTAAGCACGTCATAGTTATACGTGGCTTTTAAATTTGTTCCACAAATTTGATCTCAAAAAAATTTTCGTTAAGAATAAGCTATTCCACGAATTTTTATAGCTAGTGGGATTTACCTCGCACTTTCGACAAATTCGCGTTTGTTGCAAGTTATCGGAATGCCTGCCTCTTACCTTGAAAAGTGAAAAACACGGAACGCGAAACCAAATGATCAAATGATACAACGTACACGTTACATGCCGAAAATGGTACATTATGAAGATTAATAATTGAGACTGCCAAAGAAAAATTTTCTTTGAAGCCGAGTAAGTGCTCTACAAGAAACTGAAACCACACGGCGTCGACAATGTCCGTCACTTGATTGCTTTAAATTTGTGCTATTTTTGGTTGGAAATCAAAAGTAATCACCCATAACTTTAAACTAGATTAACTTATGGAAAAATTTCGATATAGCCTAACACATTAATTATGCATTCTATTTCATTAATTAGGTATGCGCTTCATTGTTTTTTAAGACAATGACTTATTCCCTAGGGTTTCGCATATATATATTGGGGAGCAGGGTTGGCACAGTGGTGAGAGCACTCGCCTTCCACCAATGTGTCCCATATGTGGGCTGAGTTTGTTGGTTCTCTACTCTGCTCCGAGAGGTTTTTCTCCGGGTACTCCGGTTTTCCCCTCTCCTCAAAAACCAACATTTGATTTAATTTGATTTGATTTGAGATTTGTAATTAGTAGGCGAAGAGCCACCTTGTGGAAGTACTACTAATAAATCGTTTATTATTATTATTATTATTATTATTATTGTTAATTATTACTTACTGTAGTAATAAAAGAGGATTCAATTAACCGTGTCGTTTCTCTCTCTTTTTCTGTCCACATTCCTCCTTTCCCCCCGACTCTTTTCCCCACTATTTTTCCACTATTTTTCCATGATCCCATAGCCCCCCTTTTTTTCTCTATCTCTTTTAATTTATTTGACTGCTCTACTGGGCTCTGAACCATCGCCCTACGCTCGGCTTTCTGTTACCAGTCCGTCACCTTACCACTGAGCTACACAAACCAGTTGCAAGGTACTCGTCAATAACTAATTTTTATCTCACCTATCCATCTAAAAAAAATCTTCCTAACAATATACACAAAAGAAATGCACGAGATACCTACTTTGAACAAAAGAATGCGTTTCCTCCACCCTTTGATTGGTCCATTTAGATATATAAAAAAGCAAATTAGGAATATTTATTTCCGTTCTGCTGTATACCAAAACGACGTGTTTTGTCGCGCGAAAATGGCCCAAATGAACTTGATCGTTCTCACGAAGATCCTTCAGGATCGCGACTGGTTCATAGACTGGTGCAAGGAACAAAACCTGCTCGATAGAACGTCCTCAACCTGGGTGTAGCAACGAATTCAGCTGGACAAGAGCTTCATCGCAAGAAGGGTATGAGTGGCGATGCTCGAAGAGTGGTTGCGTTTGAATGGCATCAATGCGCCATAAATCATGGTTTTATGGCATCAAGCTTTTGATCAAAAAGTTTTAACCCCAACATACACTTGGGCGCACAAATTTACCACAACTCAAGCAGTTTACGAAACCTCACTCGACGAACAAGCCATGCCAACCATAGTCTAAACTTCTAAGAACCAGACACTAGTGCCCATACACGGGGCATTGAAAATGCATGGTGGCGAGTAAAGCGAGGTTTATGCTGAACAGGAAGATCGCAAAAACTTTTCCAGGGCGACCTACAGGAAAACATGTGGCGTCAGCACTTCGGCAAAGGACACTTTGGAAAAATTCTCTTGCATATCGCTGACCACGACGAAGTCCACAAAGACGAGAAAGAGGGTTCCAAACGCACCAGTAAACAGTCTATGCTCACTTCGTGATGCGCTCAAGAAAGGGAAGAATAACATTTTCTCAAAAGAAACGTCATGAGCTCCAGCAAAATTTCGACAAGTAGAGCAAAGAACGAGCTACACCAGGAAAGAAAATTGTTTTATTTTCAAACATTTTGTCTGTGAATACAACAGACTGACGATTTCCATACAGCAATTTAACCGCTAACCCTGCCGCTGAAATTTATTTGAATCACCTACAATGCACAGCAAAACTGAATTACTTTAAAACTCCGAAAAAAAACTTAGCAAGATTTACTTGAAATTAGGGCTTTCGAAGGAAAAACGCGCGCCAAAAGTTTCCTGTTTCCAAAAAGACTTAGAGCAGAAGTCCCAAAGGCTTACCATTGTTACCGCTATTGTTTTCTTAGAACAAAGATTGAATGCATAATTAATGTTTGGGGCTGTGCGGAAATCTTGCCCAACTTATTCTCGCATTTCTTTTTTCAGTTCTGGAATTGGCAAACCACTTTCTTTAATTTCCCGTGATTGTCTTTGTCAAAAGGGAAAACTAAACTTAGCAACAGCTTTTTCTCGCTACTGAGACATAAAATTGTTGGCAAATTAAAACTTAATCCCCCCGCCAAATAACATGTTTATGCCCGGTGTGTCGTTTGGTGTTTAATTTATTATAAAAAAAAAAAAAAAAAAAAAAAAAAAAAAAAAAAATATATATATATATATATATATATATATATATATATATATATATATATATATATATATATATATATATATCCAGGGTTTTATGTTGTTACGTGTTAATTACAATGTCGTCCTTTCTTTAAATATCGAAAAGTTTATGTCAGTCTTAGCTACTGTCTCTTATGTCTTTTTCCTTCGGTATACACAATCACATTCAAAAACCTCAAAACCTCGCGGGGTATCACGTAACCAACAGGGTAAATTATTTTTTATTATTTTAATACGGTTTTCAGTGATTCCATTTCCTTCTGCAAACTTGAACACATAATTAGGCCAGGCTAGCAATATATTCAGGCTCATGATTCCAGACATTGTAGGATGTACTAAATTGTAGCATACTTCAGTCGTACTTAATCTGAATTTTTTTGGTAAACTTCAGTCAATGTAAAATGTGACAGTAACCCTAAGACACTCTTATTCTTCTAAACAAGTATTTTCTCTTTGAATCTTAGTGATCCTTTTGCGGGGAAGTTGGTGTGTCAAATTGAAACGAGTTTACTGGTGTAGTTTACGTCTTACCACGAGAAGGCGGTTGAAAATAAGGTGGTTACGTACCATAGAACAGTGTCTTCAGTCGTTAAGACGTAGCACTTTGGAAAGAAATCAGTCCTCTAAGTAAACTCCAAACACGATCCAAACGCCAGGGTCCTCTCGCTGTTGTATGTTTAATCTTTGTCTTTTAGCAAAAAAAGAGGAAAAAAACGGTATCACACTGTAAAAGCTGGCTTCAACGAAGGTTAAAATTAAATTTCTAAAATTTTCTTCTCACTGTCACCTTGAATTCCAACATATATTGATACTCTCTGGTTGGTGTCTTTCCCTAGAAGCGTGATAAAAACATAACACTAAAAAATAACTTTAACACGCTAATTATTAATATTTAGCTAAATACGCATCAGTAAAATGTCTTGTCTACTCCAAGGAAAGTTGTGTCGATTCATAATACATGTTGCGAGAAAAAAATGCATTTCCCAACTTGGTGTAAATGAGCCTGTGTCGGCAGCTTCGACTTCCTCGCTCAGGCGTTCTTGACTTGTTTCTTAGCTCGATTAGCTTTGCTATTTCTAAGTGGCTGTGCTCTTTTCTATTGTAATTTTTATCTCTTGTATTTGTCTACACTGTGTAATTTCCGGGCACGAAAATAAAGATTGTTGTTGTTGTTGTTGTTGTTGTTGTTAGTCTCTTGTCCTGGAAGTGTTACACAAAAATGCCACCCAAAATATCGTTCTAATTAATTACTTTTAGCTGCATATGTATTGGTAAACTATCTCTACTATGAAAGTAATGTGTCGATTTGTACAGATTATATAAGAAAAAATGCGTTTTGCCAACCCGCTGTAAATTGACCTGTGTCGGTAATTCATGTTGGCCTCCTCATCGAAGCTTTCTTGACAACTCAATTACAAGTATGTGACAAAGGTTGAAGCAACAGGCAACGCTTCTGACAACTGGATTGTGTTAACTTGTTAATTACTGTTCTCTAAGTGGGCAAATAAATTTTTCATCGTGGATGACATGATGAATTTTTTATCACAGTATAAAAAGAGACAGACACACCCATTAGTTAATGTAATTGTTGTCGTTCGACGTGTGCTGTAAAAGTTCAAGTTCGTACTAAAAGGTTTTTGGTTTCTTGTCTTCTTGGCATCCATCAGTTCGGGAATCTAAAGCCCTGCAGGTTAGTTGGTCTTGGAACTTCGACTAAGTTTGTTCAAAGTTAGCAATTTAGTTGGACGATTTGTTTTTCCGGTAAAACGTACTGTTCGGCTGATGATTTTAAATCAGAATTTGCACATAATTAACTTCTTTACCTTCCTTGAGGCCGTCACTGAATCTCGTTGACGGAAAAGTTATAGCTAGCCTTCGAGTCCCGAGATGAAAATGATATTGAATCAGTCTCAAGATCCTCGTTTATCGAAGAGCCGGTGACAAGCCCTCCCCGGATCAAAGTGCACTTAACTAATCGGTATATTTCTTTCTAGTTTCTTCTCGGATGATTGCAGTCATAGTGTTAGACTTAACTCATGGGTGTAGCCTTCAAAACTGTTTGGCCACTATCTTCGATTGTAGAAGGTAGGTTTCTTCTAATCTCGTCATTTGTTTTGCACCGTTTTTCTTGATGATACATGGAACTCTTAGTCTGCTAACATATATCCCCATTTCTGTTGTTATCAGTACTACACGCTTATATTACACAATTTAGGCCAACGCCTTGCTCGGTTTTTATTACGTGGTAAACCTATTTAAACTAATCACTAAATTTGTTTTCTATGTTTTCAGGTTAAACTACATAAAAAATGTTAAAAAAAGGTCTACTACTGGAGAAAATTTTAAAGCAAGTAAAAGAAAATTCAAGCGCTAGGACGTAGGCGTCAGATAATTAAGACAAGTCAACAACTTTTGTTCACCTTGTTATTCAGTAAGTACTGTATTTATCCGAATCGAGGACAAAATGTTCAGTCCCAGGTAGATCCCGCCAAAACATGTCCATTTGCTTCATTGCCCTCCCTCCCCCCTCCCCCAAGTCAAGAATTTCTAGCCACGGCCCTGCCACTAGTTTATATATATATTTGGGTGATTTTCTGACAAATTGAATTTTAAAACGTTTAGTATGTACCCTCAAACAGTGAGGGTGATTCAAGATTTCGAGCTGAGCTGGGGTTCAATTTCCGATTTTCTTGGAACTTGGAAACGGTTTTTATGGATTTTGCTAAACTCAAAACACTTGAGTAGAGCCAAAAAGCATGTCCAAACAGCAATTGTAATACCATGAAAGGTCAAGCTGAAAACTATTCCATTTTTAAACAAGCCTTTGGCTGTCTTATACTACCAAATTAACGGAATTGGAAAAAAAATTAAATTATCAGAATATTGAATATTATTTCATTTCTACAAATTTTGATGCTATATCGTCCTAACCTACATTTGAATTATTGCAATTGAATTTATTGCTTACTTCAGTGTATTCAACCATACCCTAGTGATTAATTTGAATACCTTTTTTTGCGGGAAAATTTCCAGTTTAGCTTATTTCGTTTATTTTCTACAATATTTCCCCTAAACCAACTTTGCAATCGATGATTTCAATAACACCGTAGAAACGGCAAATCAGGAAAAACAAATAGCACAAGCTGAATGTCGCTCATCAGTAAAAACTTTCTAACTTGATGCCAAATTGTTCGACATTAGGTAAAACTAAAAACCTATACGATATTTTGAGCGAAATTGCAGTGCTTGAAAAAACTTTTTGGCGTCCATTCGTCTAGAGATTTATTGTCTTTTTTTATGAAGAGAAATTTAGCTGTTTGATTTATTATTATGCTTCTTTGTTGCAACATTTTGCAAAACTAAATAGGAACTCACCGAAAGCGATTACAAACGGCAAATGAGATATAACAATTAGTAACAGCTGAGTGTCACTCACCAAATCAGTCAACTAAAAAATTGCACTTTTCTATTTTTGGCAATTTCTTCCTTTCCGTGGAGGTCCTATGAAGGGGTGGAAGGTGGTTGGGGGAGCCTCGGAATGGTCCTATGGAGGGGGTGGGGGTGGATAGGGGAACCTGCACGATAATTAAACTACACACATAAAAAAATATTCAGTTTGTAAAAATGAGAAACTGTTCGATATATTTACACCCCATCCTGGCGTAGTCACTCGATAGAAATTGATTTCTAGAGGAAATCAATATACTTTCGTTATGAATCTTTTCATTGTTATTGAGAACTGATAACAATAAAACGTGCAGAAAAAGTATTTGTCGATTGTTATCGATAGACAGAACTCGATAACAAACGAGATACTTTTTCAGATAAAGCTTATAAGCTGTGGTTCTACAGACACCTCAAAATGATATGATCTCTACTGATTTTATAGTATGAGGTTGGAATGAAATGTAAAATAATTATTTAAATAATTTTAAAATGTATCAGCTCGTTAGAACGTTACCGATAGCAATAGACATCAATCGATAACAACCCACAAATCTTGCAATCGTCATCATTCCATAAGAGTAGAACTCCCAAACTTTTTTCATCGTTTCTTTGCCGTTCACAATCATGTTATACAGCTGGAGTTTCCTTGAATGCTGCGTACCCTTTTATCGGCTGTTTCATGGCATCATGGCACAATTCCGGTCCGTGCAAAACAGCGGTCTTTAGCTGACTTTTTCTTGCGGTCATCAAACCCAGGCACGTGAAAACTCGCATCGTGACGGAAGAGAGCGAACTGATTTAAATAATTATTCCGAAGAGGGTGAGAGGCAGGGAAAAAATCCATCAATCGTAATCAATTTTCTGTTTTTTCAATGTTTTGGTCAATCAAACCAATGGTAAATAACCTCTTCGTAGCCTCCGAACTGAAAAATTTATTCTGCAACTGAAGCGAACATGGATTCACAGAGCAACCATAGCCTAGGTCAACTTAGTTATTATGCTTAGATATTCTTTTCTTGTTTTATGAAAAGCTTTCTTGGTCGTTTGAGAAGAGACAGATATTTTGACGTACTTACTGATCAACGAAAAACACTCGGATTTACAGAATTTTCCGGCATCATTTTTTGGTATTTTGACCGAAGATAGCAAAGTTTTTTAAACTCCAGCTGGATAAAAAATACACAGCTCAATTTCTTGTCATGAGGCCGAAACGATTAGGTTTGTCGTCTCCCAAATGGGGATCATAAATCTTTCTTTTCCCCTCAGGACCAGTAACTGAGAGTCACTGAATCTCAGATTTTCATCGATTTCTAGTAAAAAGTGGGTGACTACGCCAGGTGTACCTACATATCATATCGAGTATCCTATCTTTCCTACTGGGAACTTCAAGGAACAAAACCATAACGAAATATTGAATTTCAGGGAACGTTTATAAAATAAGAAGGCACTTGCAGAAAAAAAAAAAGGTTTTCACCGCTTTTTGTTCACAAATTTGAGTGAAGATTTTTTCGCGTGCTTGAGAGGGACCGCAAATAGTTATTTATTTATTTATTTATTTGCCATTTTCACAATATTTACTTTTAATACACCTAAGTTAGTGGAGAGGAGACCTCAGGAAACCACAAGGCTTATAGGAGAGGCCACCTCGAAGGATAATATACCAGTACAAATTGGTGCTGTGTGAGTGCGGCATGACAGATTCAGGATTGTTTAAATAAAAATTTTAACATTTTTTTCTTGAAAGTAAGAAAACTTGCTGAAGAGATAATTGAAGTAGGGAGAGATCTCCTAATCATAGGACCTTGAAAGAGAATTGTAAATTGCTTAATGTTTGTTCGACAGAAATGAGGGCGGTAACATCCAGCCGTCCTGGTGCCATAATTATGAATTTCACTACTTGTCTGAAACAAGTTGAGGAACATTGGAGGCAACAATTGATTGTGATAGTAAAACATAAACTTGGCTATTTGGAATGAGTTCACTTGAAAAATATCAAGGATACCCAATTTAGCAAACAATGGAGCAGAATGTGCTCGATAATCGGAATTGGTGATGGCTCGCACAGCACGCTTTTGCAGAATGAAAATCCTATTTAAGTTGGACACATACGTGGACGACCAAGAAGAGTTACAATAGATGATATAGGGATAAATTAATGCGTAGTACAGAGATAATTTGATTTTTTCTGATAGGTAGAATCGGGCCCTGAATATTATACCAACTGACTTAGAGATCTGTTTAGAGACATAGCTAATGTGGTGTTTCCAAGTGAGGTGCTCGTCCACGTATATTCCTAAAAACTTAGTTACGTTAGTCTGTTCCAGAGAATGATTTCCAAAAAAAAGAGAGAGATTACAGTTCAGTTTCTTTTGTATCGACTTAAAGATGACATAACAAGTTTTTTTTACATTGACAGAGAGCTTATTACTTTTCAACCACATGTCATAGTTACACAATTCATCATTTAGAACAGATTGCAACTCAATGGGATCAGAGTGAGAATAAAAAATACTTGTGTCGTCAGCAAAAAGTAAAGGCTGAGTTAATTTAGAGGCATTAGGAAGATCATTTATATATAGTAGAAAAAATAAAGGACCCAAAATAGAACCTTGAGGGACGCCACACTTGATGGTCTGCATTGAGGAACAGGTTAGATTAAATTGAACAAATTGTTGGCGGCAAGAAAAATAGCTTTTAATCCACTGCAGAGCCACACCACGGATACCATAATGTTCCAACTTGGTGAACAGAATTTGATGATTAAGAGTGTCAAATGCTTTGGAAAGATCTAAAAACACCCCTGCAGTAGTTTCACGTCGATCAGTTGCGGAGGAAATTTTATTAATGAGATGAGTTAATGCGAAGGAAGTTGAATAATTTTTCCGAAAACCAAACTGATAACAATATAATATTTCGTATTTTTCAACAAATTCTATTATCCTGTTATACATAACTCTTTCGAAAAATTTCGAAAAATTTGGTAATAAAGAAATTGGTCTATAATTCACAAAAAGACCGGGATCGTCTACTTTATAGATGGGAATCACTTTGGCAATTTTCAGTTTATCCGGAAAAATACCTTTAGAAAATGAGAGATTAATAGTGTCCATCAGAGGTGCAGAAATGAAGCGAAAAGAATTTTTGATCACGTGCATTGGGATGTTGTCATAGCCCGGGGCTTTCTTCGGTGCAAATGAACTGCAGTTCTCTTCCAGTTCATTAATAGAAGTAGGAGTTAGGGTGATAGGTGAGTTGTTATTGCCAGTGAGGAAAGAACGAAAGGAACAATTAACTGTGGGTATAGAATTTGCCAAGTTAGGACCAATATTAGTGAAATATTTGCAAAATTTATCAGCAATCTCAGCGGGATCCGTTATAGTACTGTTCTCTGACTTAAATGACGAGGGCAAAGGGGAGTTACTCTTTCGTATGTTGATAACTTCGTGCAACAGTTTCCAAGTTTGTTTAAGATCTTTTTTCGCACTCTCAAACTGATTGTTATAATATGAGCGCTTGGCGACGCGAATTAAATGATTCAGTTTGTTTTTGTATGCTTTATACTGCGATTCGCAGAATCTGTTAGATGACCGGATTAATCGTTTGTAGAGTCTATTCTTCTCCTTAATAGATTTGAGGAGGCCAGGGGTTAACCAAGGGGAGCCGAGTTTATTAAACTGTCTATTTGTAATGGCCCTCAACGGGAAGCAAGCGTTGAAAAGTCTGGAGTATTCATTGATGAAGCCGTTGTAAGATTCATTTGGGTCATCCTTGTTAAGAAAAGTGGACCAATATGTGTGAGAAAGAGAATCATTGAATTTCTTAATGTTGTCTTCATTAAAAGAGCGCTTGAAAATTTTCTTTACTCCAACGTGCGGTGTATCCGCAAAATATGTTGGAATGACAGTGTTTCATTAAGAATTTCCGGCTGATTTTCGTTTTTCCAAGACGAGAATAGTGCAAGTTTATGCTCAAAATATTCATTGACTGATGAGTGACATTTTGCACCCAAATCAGATTTCGCTTTCTAAAATGGTGGTTTATCAATTGCTTTCCTCCGCGGCCGGTTTTGATTCTCAAACCAAATTACAGTAAAGGGCTTACAGCGATAGATAGCGCACCTAGCAGAGTGAAAAACGTTTGGCCAAATGCATTAATGTTCACATTAGGAAAGTAAAAATAGTATGAATCATATTTTTCATTCTAAGCTTAGTTAGCTGGAGTAGACTTGAAAGGACTTGAACTTATAGCAATAATTTTAATATTGATTACTCTGTTTCAGTTTGAATTGCGAGAGGCTATTGCTGCGAACGGAGGGTGGTTGAAAAGTGGAAATCACAAGAGGGTTGTGCGACTAAAATAGGAGTCCTTTACAAGCCAGGAGTAAGGAAGGAACTTTTCAGTTGCAAGAAGCAAAGACTAAAAGGAACACTCTAATGTGACTTATAAGTGGGTACAAGCATTTTAGTTACGTGTAAATTAGCGTGTATTTCTCAAAACCGTCGAAAACATTTCGGGCTGAAATCATTTTAACTCAGTTTTACGTGCTCAATTATCATAAATTCAAGTTTTGATTATTGAAAGCAAAAACGTCAACAACTTTACAAGATGAACAATGAAGAAATTGGACTATTTCGCACAAAAACAGTTCAAAAGAAAATTAAAGAAATTCTTGGGCTTGACAATTCTTCGGGAGTTTTAACAAAAGTCCTTCGACTCCGAGTACCATCAGCAGGATTACCTAAATTTTACAATACTCTAAACTCTAGGTAGGTTTCTCATAAATTTCCGATGAGATTCTCATAGTTTCTGTCTGTCTGTCATAGCTTAGTATAGTTTCGCAAGGGTAGCCAAAAGTAACTGCAGTCGGAATAAGATTTTTATTTCAGAACGTTTTGGGAACTGAGCTCAGCGTTCAAAGTAATCAAAAAGGCAGGTAAAACCCTCATCTTTAGTTCCGCTTGTTTTAGTTGAGTTTTCTCGGCGTGATGAGAAACCTTTGCCTCGAATAAAGACTTAGATGTTCAATCTCCTTATCAAGCTTTTGGCTAAAAATATCAAAATCCGTCTTGCATGAACAGGAAGAAAATTGAAAATTTGTCGAGTGTAAGCTTAAGAGTTTAGCATTTCTTGCGAATTTATTTTGGATTAGAATATTTCCTTTCGAGTTCTGTTCTCGCCATCTTGGTCATCTACACTGAAATTCCGCCAAATACGACATTTTTGAGAGAAAAAAATGAACTGTGTAGAACAAATAATTGTCTCGACCAAATTAGTTTTTCATAACAAACTGATAGGACAAAACTCGCGTCAAATGCTACGTTTAAGATGGAGCGGTTTTTAATTGAGCATCGAAAGTAAATCGCATTTGCTTTGGTTTTTGCATGACTTAGTTCTGATTGGGTAGCAAAACTCGCGCTACTTTATTAACCAATAAGAACCAAAACCAATCGTGACTTTCGCGCACGTATTTTCCCGCGCTTTTAGCCGGCTGCATGTAATTGCTTCGTATTCTGATTGGCTCGTTGCACTTCTTACTTCTGTTGTGATTGGCTGGAGTAATTGCTTTGGTTTTGGTTTTACGACAATCAATTGATTACTTTCCCTAACCCCAAAATGAATTTCTTTGGAATTTTTTTTGCGACTAAATCAGGAATTGAGGTCGCAATGTAAAACTCGTGTTCTGTTGGAATAAGTTAATTTGGTGACTAAATTAGTTTGCTATAACAGATTGACAAGTTCTCGCGCCAAACATATAACGTTTTAGGATTATCCGAAAAAAAAAAACTGTTATGGAGAAACTAAATTTAGCACTAAATTAGTTTCTTACAAGAAAGACTGATAGGAAAGATTAATTAATAGAAGAGCCGATATTTTCTGTTGTGATTTAAGTTATTTGCAGATTTTGTTGTGAATATTATTTTCTGTCGAAATACATTCTCCAAACCAAGATTCCGCGCGAAGTACGACGTTTGAAATAAAAAACCAACTGCTTTAGGAGAAATTTAATATTGCAACTACTTATAATAAAGTCGGATAGGACAGATTAACTTTTGATTAAAAGAAATTATATTTTCTGGAGGGAATTGACTTTTTAAATTGGCGGGGTGAAAAGTTTCAGTTGGAGTAGTATGACTACTTTTTGCAATGACTTCTATAAAGTGCGGAACCCAGAGTGTTTGGAAGGGAAAATTTAAATATGTGGCAGTAGATTTACAGACTTTCTCGATAGCTGGTTCGCTTTCAGTGACTGAATTCTGATTTGATGAAAAAAAAGAAGTGACATGAACAGATTATGTCATGAAATTATAAAGCAACTGAAATATACAAAGAAGATGCTTTGTGAAAATTATAATACAAATTGTTTTCAGTGGAATTAGATTTTTAAAAAATGGCAAAACTGAGTAACAGCAGAAGATGAAGTTAATTTTGTGCCGCAAGTGAGGAAGTACTTTTGATTGTTTTGTTTGGTGGGGTGAAAGGAAGAGTGTTTATACTTGAGAAGTTTGATACATCATTAAAGGATTTGGATGATAAGTTTTCTTTCACGGTTATAGCCTTCTTGAATTGGCCAAAACACAAGACAAAGAAACTGTAAAAGATCTTCACGTCCAAAAACGTAGTTACAACAAAAATGTTGGTTCTCGTTACACGTGAGAGGACACAAAATAGCTGCATAAATATGTGAATGATTATTGTTGTTGGTTCACAATATACTCGTGACTGATGATTATCTGAGAATAAACAGGAACTTAACTGTAAAGTTATCGAACGTAAGCTTAAAAGTTTAGCATTTTCTGCGAATTTCATGTTAGATTAGAATATTATTTACTTTCGAGTTCTATTCTCGCAATCTGGGCCATCCATGCTGATCTCGCGCCAAATTTGACGTTTTTGAGATAACTGTGTAGGACGATTTAACTTCGCGACCGAATAAGGTTTTTCATAAGAAAAATCTCATAGGACAGGCCAATTAGAAGAACTGATATTTTCTGGAGGAATTCAATTCGCGATCTAAGACTCGCGCTAGCTGTTTTGGAAAAAGACATTTTGGCGACTAAATAAAAAATCGAAAGAAGAGTTATTTTTATTATTGTACGACTGGCTTTTTCAGCGGTCAAGATGAATCATTTCTCCTGCTGTGATTGGATACCCGCGAGGTCAAGGTGGAGCCATCTTGACCGCTTGGGATAGCCCGTTCGTTCCGCATTCCAGAGGCACCCCACTCTCCTCCCCTCCACCCCCCTCCCAGTGCATTCCAGAGGGAGTAGGGGGAGAGGGAGAGGCACCCCGCACTCCTCCCCTCCACCCCCCTCCCTGTGCATTCCAGAGGGAGTAGGGGGAGAGGGCGAGGCACCCTGCACTCCTCCCCTCCCTTGGGGAAGTCTCTTTATACCTTGGATGTTTCTGGGTTGGTGCTGATGTGAGATTTTTTGTATTATGGTGGGATCGAGCAGGTAAGGGTAAGACAACGATAAGTGCACATAAACCCATTTATTAGACAATAGTGTAGAATACGTAATAATACAATCATCTCTGAACCACGTTTTTGTTTAGCAGTGACACTGTTGACAAGGGTGTGAAGCAGTTTTTCATATGGCCATGTGATTGCATTTGTAAAGATAACACATTCTGCAGTTCAAAGCATAATTGAGTCAGCTTTGGGAGAATGTAAAACAATGTAAACAATGCGTTCTGTCTGCATTAGGGGTTAAAAATTTTGGTGATGTACTGTTTCATGTTTTGCGTCACCTGTGTCCAGCACTTGCATAAAAACCATATAGTTTCAAAGTTAAACTGTCCAAAACTTCTGAAGTTTCACTCCCTCCCCCAGCGAGTTGGGTTTTCTCATTACGTATTATTGTTGTTGTTGTTGTTATAACACCGTAATACTTACTATTACCAATTACTACATATTTGACCAGGTCCAGTAGCAAAACTACACTAGGTTTTGCTTTGCGTCACCTGTGTCCAGTACTTGATATAAAAGCCATATACTTTCATAGTCATACTCTCGAAAATTTTTCAAGTCTTACTGAACACCCCCCTCCCACCTAACCCAATGAGTTGGGTTCCCTCATTACATGTTGTTGTTGTTGTTATTATTATTATTACTATTATTATCATCACTATTTGTTATATAATTGGCCAGGAACAGTGTCCAACTGCACTAGGTTTCACGCGCTCTCTCTACTTGGAGCCCAATGGTCAGCTAACTGTCATACTTCATACAGAGCTACGTATACTGTAATTCCTCAGTACTGAAAACAGGAGATGTTTATAGCAAATCATCCAATTAAAACACCTAACTGACTTCAAAACAAGCTTAGAGAGTCTCAGTGGAGGTATTGAACTTTTGTCCAAACTGGAATATAAAAATTATGAAAATGACATACATACATACATACATACATACATACATACATACATACATACATACATACATACATACATACATACTTTATTGAACCTCCCCAGTGGGGCTTTTCAGGAACAATAATTATAAAGTAATAATGTACAATTATTTAAAAAATTTAAATATTTAAAATAGGCTAACTCATCGCTATATCAATTATGTCCTAAAAAATCCCTTAGAAGTTTGCTCCTTAAACGCTTCTTAAAGATTGATTCGTTACTAGAAAGTTTTAAGATGGATTCCAAGGAATTCCACATGCTGACAGATCGGTAACAAAAAGTTCTCTGTCCAGAGGCAGTTTTAAAAACAGGGACACTGTTTAACAATTGTGAACTCCTGGTTGTGTACCTATTTACATCACAACGTTTGGTAAAAAAAGAGCTTAGGTATTCAGGGGCGCGACCATATATACATTTAAAACCCAAGATAGCATTTCGATAGTAGAGCTGACTGGATACTGGAAGCCACCTAAGTCGTTTTAGTTCAGGCGTAACATGATCATATTTCCGAATTCCACTCACTATTCTACACGCAAAGTTTTGTACCAATTGCAGTGTGTCAATATTTAACTTCGAGCAGTTGGCCCACACGTTATCTGTATTATTTATCCCTTGAGTTGTTGTTGTCAGTTAACCACAATTCTTATTTAATTTTATATACATGTATTCTTGTCTACTTTTTTTGGCTTGTGATGGAAATGACTGTGGCGCTCGCCCTCACGGACACATTTGTCTTTTCCGGCGGAAAGTACTCAACCACGAACGTGTATTACCCTTTCGGCAGCGGAAAGAAATTGAAGCCGATCCGCGAGCGGTAATCATCGCTGCCCGCGTCTTTAGTGATAGTGAACTCATACGCATTTTTGTTGACCCCGTGTGGGGAGGCGGCGAAGTTGAATACCCCGTGGATCGTTGTTGTTTTCGGATGAGGACTCGTCATCGTCGTCCATGAGGTAAGCGAAGTGGTTTTTTTTTGCCCGCCGGAGTTAGAAAGTTGCGAATGATCCACATAGCCCTTCGTTGTCGCGTCTGTTTCCTTGACCGGCTTGTCGAGAGCGGTGATTTTGTGGGCCCCCATGCTCAGATTCCTGTCATTGCTAGACTGCCATCCTTTTTCAGGAAGCTTTTCAAGGAATTATCCACTTAATTTTTTGACGCAGCGTCATCGACGGCGGTTGGGGCGTGCAAAGAGGTGATCCTTTGCGCGCCCATGTTCAGGGCTCCGAACATTGGCTCTGTGCCGTCTCTTCGGAGGAAATTTTCATCGACATACCGTTTGTTCGCCGCGTGTACTGTAGCGAAGCGGGGCGCAAGATTCACGACCGCGTTGTTGTTCATGTTCAAGTCTCCCTGCGCAATCGCGCCAAATTTGGTTTGCAGACCTTCATCCACATTTTTTGTTGTTGACGGCGTTGCCCGTGGGTGTGGTGGAATTAGCGTCTTTGAAATTGACGATTCTGATTCGACATAGCTTTTATTTGTGGCGTCGAGAATGCCTTTGGGGTAACCTGTGTTGGTGATGAGATTCTCCCCCATATCCATGTCGCCCGTCATCGGGGCGCTTCCATCAAGTTGGGCAAAAGTGGCGGTAACATAACTTTAGCTGACCTCATCGAGCGGCCGGCCGGCGGGCCCAGATTTTCAATCGGGTGACCCCCCCCGCGTCAAGGGAGCCTGTCATTGGGGTGCTGCCGTCAATTTTCGGAAAAGCCCCTGTCGATGCCGCCGTCGCTCCGTGTCGTCTGAAAGTTCCGGGTCGTTTAGCAAACCACCCCATGCTATATTCTTTCGTCGAAATTTTTCTTCATCAATTTTTGTGGTTTGTCGAAGTAAAAGAAGGAAAACGTCTTGTCGGTGGCGCGGTCCAGAAGGTCAGGGGGCACGCATAGCTCGTCGGCGATTCGTTTGTTTTCCCTCGGGAGGAAACGGTAAGGCAGAAATCGCTGCAGTTGTCCCGGATGTTTTTGGGAACCTTGTAATAGGTCTGGGTGAGATAAATGACGCTGCAGTGTCTGTGGCGGCCATTGATGAAATAGTTTATGATGTCGTTTTCGTTCTTTTCGCAAACCAAGTCGTCGAACACGACGATTGTTTGGTTCTCCAGTGGTAAATCTTCCAGCGGGATTATTTCGTCGCCGGGGACCTCGATAACCTGGTAACCCACCTCTGGGTCGATGTTTTCGCCAAAGTCCCGCAAGAGCGCTTGATACTTGTGCTGGTGGAGGTTTTTCGAGAAGAGCAAGACTTTGTCAAACTCCAACAGTTCGTAGAGCATCCGCAGCAGGATGTTCGTCTTGCCTGAATTGTTCGGCCCACAGATCAACATCCTGAAAACGTCTGTGGGCATCGATGGGTGGCCCCGCCGGAAACCGTTTGTGGTAGTGGAGCCGGGATGGTAATTTGGAATTTTCATTTTTTCTTCTTTATATATTGCGCGAAAAGCCCACCATGTCACTGAAGAAATGGCGGCAACAGGCAGAAGCGGAAGCTGAGGTTGAGAAACAGGAGCGGGAAATCCGCCGGAAATTCAAAACAAACAAAGTCGCGAGGGAGTTTGGCCAGGTCGAGGCCGAGAAGCTTTTTAAACTAGTCACGACGAGGCTGGACAGGCGGCCGGACCCGACTACGCAATGGATGAGTTCTACCGAATCAACCCGTTCGATTGGTGTGATTTCAGGCCGGAGGGTGAAACACCTTTTTCCCACCACCGCCGAAACCAATGGAAGAGGCCAGCGGTGATGGTGAAGATTCCATCCCACCGCCACCACCCCCGCGCCAAACCTGGGAGGAACCGGTGGTGACCGGCTTGCTCGAAGGGCCCAGCGAATCTGTCCAATTGCAAACGATCAACCAGCTCCCCACAAAGTTCGGGGGCGACCCCAACTATAGAATGAAAAAGAAAAGTTGTCCATTTCATGGGTTTTCAGTGGCAGAAATTCGTAAAGTTCAAGAAGAAATTTGTGCCCGCCAAAGCGGGGGCGGCAGCAGGTTCCTGCTCCAAGGCAGAGGGTTTTAACCCAGCAGCTGCAAGAGGGGAAAAGGGGGTTGAAAAAACTACCCCGAAAGAAACAAGAGCCAAAGAACCCTCAACTTTGGAACAGGCTATTTTAGCTCGACGCCCCGCGATTGAAATTCAGGAGGACGAAGAGGACCCTGAATTGTGGCCTGAATGGGAAGACTGGGAAACGGAGGGCAGCGGCTTTCGTGAGAACGCAGACAACATGATTCACCGACTGTATGTGGCCCTTGCTTCGTTGAAAGCCGGCAACTCTTCGACGAAACTCCGCAAAGGGGCCGCTTCGTTGGTCAACAGGCTCCTTCAGCTTGGTGTCATCAACGACTTTCAAAGGCGCAGAATTTTGCAAAATTACTTACGATGGTAAAATATACCACCTGCTGCTCGACTCGAGCCTCGCGAAGCTGCAACGAAACGGCGCCAACCAAAAGTCGCATGACTTTCAGATAGTCTTCAACCCACCAATCATACTCGACAGCAGCCGAGACTACGAAGCGGCGCTCGATAACCTCATCACCATGAGCTACTCCTGGTACAACGTCGCGGCCGCCAACAACAACAACACGCTCAGGTGGCGGAAGACGGGGGAAGCCTGGAAAACGTTGACCCTTCCTGATGGGATGTACGACTATACCGACATCAATCGCGTCTTGCAGACTCACAGCGGTTTTGTGGACCCCACCGCGGCAGAAAAGAAGCACGTCTTCAGCCTGTCCTTTGATTACGCCATCACCCGGGTCGTGATCGGGGTGGCCACTGGGTATGAACTTGACCTCACGACTGGCGATTTTGAGAAACTGCTGGGTTTCGACAAGAAAGTTCTGAAAGACGCCACGTCCTTCACGGGCGACAGGATCCCCGACATCACGCGAAGCGTCGACTGGGTGTTCCTGCATTGCGACCTGATCACGAGGCGGGCAAACCACGTGCCGAGCGATGTTCCCTTATCATTTGCCACCGCCAACCTCAAGGTCAGCTACCCTTTCACGAAAGAGCCCTTCCGCCCCAAGTTCCACCCGGTCAACAAAACCCGAATCGACGCGGTGAGGATCCGGGTCACCGACGGGCGGAGAAACGTCCTCGACCTCAACGACGCAGATGTGGCTGTGGATCTCATGATCCAGGAAGTTTCAGAATGAACAGTAGCATGAACGGCAGCATAAATATTCTCCTTTGAATATACATCATGAACCGAACGAGCGAGTGGATGAAATTTTACGACGCGCACGCTGGCTGGTACACTTTCAGGCACAAAGGGTCGGGTGTGATCCGCGACACCCTCATGGCGATTGGCAAACAGCTCAAGAAGGCAGCCGCACCGGCCCTGAAAAGGGCCGCGAAACAGGCAGCCGCAAAGGCAACCAAAAAGGGGGCCCAGGCACTGACCGAGAAGGGTGGCAAAAAAAATACGTCAACTGTTGCAAAAACGCAAGCAGGCTTCAGCTTCCCGTCCCAATGGGCGCCTAAAGCCCACCGCCCCGCGCCCAAAATGGATTCAATGGTTCAACTCAGTCAAATTTTGCTAAACCAGCTTTGAAAACTCCTGCCCTTGGAGCAGAAAAAATTTTTGGTTGTGTATACTGCGATGTTCAGAGCGCCCCGCTTGCTTGACAAAGTGGACTACCTCCAATTCCAACTTAACAGCCCGCTCACGCTGCCTGGAAACGGGTAGGAGCAAAACAAAGGTGGGTTGGTCATCGATGTAAAAGACCGAGACGTCATTCTTGACTGGTACAACGCTTATTTCCGGGTGGAGTACGAGCTGCAGAAAAAGGCCGACGGAGCTTTCGTGGCCGACGCCACTGCCTCTGCGCAGGTCAACGGATCCTTCTCTCTCATCAAGGACCTGAAGGTGAGATCCGCCGGAAAACCCCTGTACGAAGCCAACGACATTCACAAAGACCTGCTGGAGTTCTCCGACGACTACGCACGAAGTGTTGCGAAAGATGAGTTTTGGTATCTCGACAATGACAACACGACTGTGACAGGTGCCGCCGCAAGTAACCTCGGGATCAAAGCGCGTGCGCTTCTTTCGCAAGGAGACCCCCAGAAGACGGTCAAAACAATAATCCCTCTCAAAAGCTATTCGTTTTACGAGGAGTTATCTGAAAAACTCCTCCCCCCTTCTCTCGGCATCCCTCTCGCCATCAGCCTTGTCCAAAAAAATGTTGGGGAAGGGGACCCGCTTGCAATCCTCGCGGGCGCGGCGTTCTGCTCCTCTCCGCCTTCCGGCGCCACCCGCACCAGCCCAGGGGCGCGGCATGCAAATGCACCCTCCACCCGTTTTTGGCTGGTGGGAAGACTGGGAGCGCCCGATGATGGGGCGAGGAAAAAAAATGAAGTTCAAGGACGTGCCGCTTTCTAACGTTGACCTGATGAATTGGTGCGAATATCTCGGCATTCCACTCAAGGGCATCTTCTCACGCAACGAGGCCAAACCCCTGCACCATTCGCCCTGCATCATCAACCTGGACGATTTCGGAAGTTTGGGCACACATTGGGTTTGCTGTTGGAAGGGAAAGGACTCCTTCGGTCTGTCGCCCCCAAACGAGTGGGAAAAAGAAATGCAAAAGTTGGGCCACAAAACTTTTCGTCGGAATGACAACCAAATTCAGTGGATCAGAAGTGTGAGGTTGCGGGTATTTCTGCCTGCTTTTCCTGCTTTTCATCAATGAACAAAGGCACAAGTTATAAGGACGTTCTAAAAAGGTTTTCTGACGATGTACATCACAACGAGCAGGTTGTGAAAAATTATTTTCTGAATATACCTTGACCAATGGCTGATTGGTATTGTGTGCGCGACAGGCGCAAAACCCCGAATGTTCCTGGGTCAGAAAGGGCTGTCCTTACCAAAAACAAACGAAGAATGGCAAAAGCCAAGTGTGCGGTTTGTGGCATAACAAAAACCTCTCATGCAGAGGGCGCTGGTGTCTTGACGGACCTTGCGGGCACTGCGCACGACTTCACTCTGCAGCATGATGTTCCGTATCTCGCGAAAAAGGGGGTGGAGGCTAGCCGCAACCCGCAGCTTCAGAAAAAGGCTATCAACTACGGGCTGCGCAAGGCCACCCCGGTATCGGAAAAGGTTGGCAGCGAGCTACTGGTCCAGCTTCCCACAAAGGTACGCCCCAACGTCCGCAAAACCGACAGACCTGATCTCGACGGCGCAGGTCTTGGCGATCTTTTCGACCCTCGCTTCGTTTCACAGGGTATGATGGTCCCCAAGTTCGCGACCGACACGAAGTTCTTGAAAGCTTTTGGGAAAGCCATTCCACAACACCACGGGTTTGCAGATGTTTGCAAGAAAACCCTGAGCAATTATAGATCGGGTGTGGACGTTCATGAATTGATTGGGAAACTGCCGGCGCCAAAAAAAGGTTGGACCCTCCCCGGCCATAAGTATTCCGGCCCTTACAACCCCCTCGAAAAGCAGTTAAGATTTGACCCTGCAACCGGCGAAATACTCGAAATATTCCAGAACCCCACTAGCCCCACCGATGCTGTGGCAATGCAGCAGGATGCTGATTACAGCAGTTGCGATTTTCGCGCGAAGAAGTACGGCGAAAACGAAACAAAATGCAAACATGTTGCCGACCGAAAAATGGTGAAGTCTCGTGACGCGATCCCGCGGGGAAAGAGGCAATGGGGCCACGCGTTGGCCCGAAATGCAATCAACATGAAAGAGAAACTTGGTCTTGGGTGTTTGAGCTTTTCGAACTCATGGAGTTCAATTACGACTCGTCGGAATTCCTCTGCAACCACTTCCTCAATGGTTTTGTGGGGTCGCCATAATTCACTTGCAAGGGGCACCACGAACCCACACAGTGCGAACAATAATGTGGCAACCATGGATACACCTTATCTATGATCCACTTTTCTTTAATATCCTCCGTCTCATACCACTGACACAATACATGGTGCCTGTTAACCAACCAGCAAGCCCAACAACACCCATTGCGCCGGCAAAACATGCATTTCCCACAGCTGGTGACAAGGGTGTAGCAGTCTTCAATTTCACAAAAAGACGCGCCATCGAAAAAAAGGAATAAATCGTCATGTACGTCGCCCCACCCCGCTCTTTTTTTGTCCTGAATTTAGCTGCAATCGTCTCCTTGATTATTTTTTCCCTCAACTCTGGCGGAAGTTGGTTGACGCCTTCCAAGATATCCATATACCTTGGTGGTGATATTATTCAATTGGCGTTTTCCAATAACTCCACACGTTGACCCGCGAATCGCTGCACCAACCATTCCAAAACATTTACTGTGAACCCCTCCACAAAATCATGATCGTGCCATCTTTCTCCTTTCCCCAAAACCCGAAATTCGGGCGCACCGCAAAGAGGGTGGTATAAACTTTGGACCCACCTGTCGTGAAAGTCTTCGCCATCAAAGATTCTTCAACAATCTTGTGAAGGTTTCTTTTTTTCCAACACAACCAACAATACCCGTGAAAACGTAAAGCTTGTGGGATGTGGCTGGAGTGACAAGGATACTTCACAAATTAATGTGATCAAGTAAGCTGAAGCCACTCAAAAGGCACTAAGGCCACAAGGTAGCGGGCATTACCCCTTAAATCTACCAAAGCAAAGATTGAGCCCAAGCATTAGCAGCCATGGACAGCTGTTTCGGCCTTGTTAGGCCTCATCAGCATGGCATAGCTAATGCTCAGGCTCAAGTACCCACATATCAATAAAACAAGCAATGAAAACGTAAAGCTTGTGGGATGTGGCTGGAGTGACAAGGATACTTCACAAATTAATGTGATCAAGTAAGCTGAAGCCACTCAAAAGGCACTAAGGCCACAAGGTAGCGGGCATTACCCCTTAAATCTACCAAAGCAAAGATTGAGCCCAAGCATTAGCAGCCATGGACAGCTGTTTCTGTCTTGTTAGGCCTCATCAGCATGGTATAGCTAATGCTCAGGCTCAAGTACCCACATATCAATAAAACAAGCAATGAAAACGTAAAGCTTGTGGGATGTGGCTGGAGTGACAAGGATACTTCACAAATTAATGTGATCAAGTAAGCTGAAGCCACTCAAAAGGCACTAAGGCCACAAGGTAGCGGGGGTAATGCCCGCTACCTTGTGGCCTTAGTGCCTTTTGAGTGGCTTCAGCTTACTTGATCACATTAATTTGTGAAGTATCCTCAACAATACCCGTGTACTTGGTCACAGCGCCAATGCCTGTCGCACCGGGCTACCTTTGTGAAGCAACCTTCCTTTTCGCAATAGTTCAACCCAAATTCATCAAAGAACTTTTTAAGTTCTTCGTGTACTTTTCCCCACCCCATCTTATACCGTTCATCAACCTTTTGTTTAACCACCCCCACACACATTTTCTCTCTACACTCGGGTGGGAGATGCTGGACACTTGCCCGCAGATCCATTTATAACAGGGGTGCTTTTGTTTAATAGCGTTTTAATTGGGCGGACCAAACTTACAACATAAAAACCCCGGATAAACAAACCCCTTCAAAGGTTCAAAAAGTTGTTTCAAAACGGCGCCCCAACCATTTTTCTTTCGCTCATTCAACCGATTTTGGATATAGTGTGCGAGAATTTTTTCACGCATCTCCCCAACCACTTGTTGATTTCCGCGACCAATGCATGACTGATGGTGCGACGTTTGTGCCACTCCATACTATTTGTTGCCTACTTTACTTTAATCGGGAGAGGATTTATTCCATAAAACGCTGCACCTATTCTGAAAAGCCACTGGAAAAGAACTAATGCCCCCAAAACAAACAAACCCCATCAAAATACTGTTGAGGTGTATAGCGGCCCATGAGAAGTGTTAAAACGAATGTGGTCAGCACTGTTCTTACAGCGAGCTTTTCTCTTGGCTGGGCTTCTTTTGCCGCAAACCACATGATTGGCTCAACTGTGAGCCCATAAAAGACACCACACGCCACAATGTGAAACAAAAGGGTGGACAAGACCATCGTTCCTACCCCACACACCCCTGTCTCTAAAAGGCCGGCCCCACGTACATGGTGCAAAAACTTTCTCTAACCATAAACGATTGAGAATCTGTACTGTTGGAAAGAAAAGAAACGCACTCCCAATGTTTCGAAAACCATCGAATTCCTCATTGGGAACAGAGGACGGACTTTTGCCAAGGCTCGGTGCGCGTCTTGTGGCCGCATGAAAACTTGTTTTGTTTGACCCTTTCTTCACGCCGCCGCACCAATATCACCCACGGGTCAAATTCTTTTTTATTCAACCAACCCAACAAATAACCTTGCGCAATGGTCGTCATCCTTTTGTAAGCATTCACAATTAAAAGGGAACAAGTCTCAGTAAAGTCATTATCAAGGCTTTTCACAATAAACGACCATGGATCTTGAAGTTTATACCACTCTGACAAAATAAAATAAAGACGCGACATTTTTTCTTGAAACGGTGAATTGTCGTTTTTCAAAAGCCAGTCATCTATTTCATCTTGAAGTTCTTTCACCAACGGCGACTTAATTGTGCAAGCAGGGGGTCTGTCAACCAACGGCTGAAAAACTTCATGCCAATTTATTCCCTGACGGGTTTCCATAAAAGGCCAGAAAAAGGCTTCCTGATCCAATTTTGTTTGTTCACGAGGCTTCCGAGGGGCCGGCACTGGTGGCCGCTTTCTGCCAGGAGCAGGCACTGGCCGCTTGGTTTCTGACATCTTACCCCATACCACCTCTCTCTAATGGGTGATCAATGCTTGGTTTGTTCCTTGGTTTTGGCCCTTCTCTTGTTTCGGGGTTTGTTTTGCTTTCCCTCTCGGAGTAGTAAAGGGTGAGTCAGTTGAATACAACCGAGCCCCGCACCCCGAGGAGCGAAGCGACGAGGGTGCGGGGCGAGGGACAAACATTTTTGAAAACAAAGAGAAATGGAAAGTGAATTGTCACTGTCGCAAAATGTGGCGCGGTTTTTGCCAATTTCTGTCGGTTGTCGGATTTTTGGAGTAAAATTGTCGCCTCTTTTCGGAGGCATGTCGTTTGTTGCTTCTACCCCCTGGAAAGCCTCTAAGGTGTCTAACAGTTCTGCGCTGTGCCAACCTATGCATTTTTAACCATTCGTGTGGCCTGAAATACGGAAAGTACTTCTTCTTTTATTGTTGTGACACTCACAAAAATACACCAGTTTTGTATTTTTATTATATTTTATATTTGATTGTGCTTCTTAATGAAATCAGAATTAAATTTCAAGTTCTCAGCCAAAATATCCTTAACCCAAACTACGCAGTAAAGATATTGGATAACCTCATTATGTATAAATAAAAGCTTTTATGTTGTCTTCCGAGTGCTTCCTCATCAGTTCTGGGCGCCAATTAAATTAGCTGATGTCTTAGTAAAGAAAGTTATTCAAGAAATTCAGCCACGATCATGGGGAATATGTTCTCACATACTCTCAGGCATATTTTGCATCCGTTAAGCTGCTTCTTGAAGGAATTCAGCTCTTCCAGCTTTGTTCCCTGGGGAGATTCCAGCTAGTTGACCACTGCTTTGAATTTTCAGTTTTGAATAAACTTTAAACTAGCTTTAAAGTCTTGGACTGGAAAATAATAGAAATCCGTGTTAGTGACAAAACCATCGACTACGTATTTCATTGCTAGCAAATATCCCTCAGATCATGTACAAAGACACGTTAGCACACTGACACTGTTTGGTACATGGCCCCAACGGGAGGCAGTACTCCTAGCAACATAACTCTAGCGGTGATTGAGACGCTCAAGCCCCCCCCCCCTCCTCGGAACCGACAAGGTGCATGGTAATCCACCGGGGGGAGGGGGACGAAACAGTGTAGTCAATATTGAATTTTATCCACACTACAACATTGAACAACTCTTTCCAACGGTAACTCTCGCACACGGCACAAAAGAAGATAACCGACTATATGCAAAATTTGTGAACGAAGAGCAATTATTTACACAAGAAAACGAAAAAAATCTCTACAGCCAATGTCTGGCTGAATTAAATATTACTGTGAAAACTTTGTGAATTGATTGTAGCAACCGTCAAAATTAACCGTCAAAACAACAACAGTAAACAACCACAATAATTGAAATAATCAGACCCAAAATTTGGTGCCGTAACTGAGAGAATTTAATATTTTCAGCAATTCTTCTTCGCTGAAGTTCTCTATCTCTTCTCTGGAACAACAGGGTTTCTTTGTAATAGAGAATTGTGTGCACTAGGCGAAAATTGTCTATACCTTGCTGTGTTTTTCATATGATACGCAGTCGGTTATAGGGAAAAAAGAATAACCGTTAAGTGATTTTACCGATTGGTCTCTTGTCCATCCGTCAGAAAAAGTCCGATTCACTAAGCTGTATACCTCCAGGTCTGAACGAACGCGGTTTGTCAAATCTGCGTTTCTCAAATCCCATAGTGCATTTTGGGAATCCAAACAATCCGGGAAAATTGCACTGCGGTAGTGAGCCTACGCACTGAATACAGTCACCTGAAATCAGACGTCAAGGCAAAAGCTTGGTAAACGGTGGCGCACGGGGTTACACCGAGTCTATCCATGCATTAACCCGACTTATGTGTCTTGAATTGGGTAGAACTGTTACTAAAAACCCCCTGGATGAATGCCATTCTATCACAGAATCCTGAAAGTCCTTTTTTGTTCTGCATAGAGTGCCTCTAAACGTTTAGTCTGTGGATGAAATCCTAACTTGGAATCTTTCAAATGAAAACCATTGAACAATACTCAGTTTCCTCTAGTACAGTTTAATCTAGTGTGCAAGGGAAATCCTAAAGTGTGATCTTTAAAATTCTTTTAACAGCTCTATCTTGTAAAAATTTTAGAAAAAGTAATTAATTCTAAATACTTGCGACCGCCAGTAAAAAACGGTTCCGAAATGGCGTCACATACTAACAATTAATGCAATCGCCCTACCTGCTATAATAATAATAATAATAATAATAATAATAATAATAATATATCATATTTATATTGCGCATTTTCTATGCAATATTCAAATGCGCATTACAACACTGGCCGGGGGACTTTGCCAGACTGCTTATAACGCAGTTTACAATTAATGAAGATGAGTTATGAGTGCCCCCGTAATGTAAATATCAAATTAAGACAGACACTAGGGGTGGTCACTGCCAGAGTTTTGTTGCGTCCCTAGTGGTTCTTTTACGTCCCACAGAATCAGAGAATTATGAAGAGTTGTGAGACGGGGCCTACGGTTTATCGTCCTTATCCGAGAAGACTAGAAAGTCTAACCGTTTGTAGATGTCATTACAAAGGCAGCACTTTCTCCTCAATTATTTAAAGACGGGTCTTCCACCTGTAAACTGAAACAGCATGGAGGCAGAAGCGAGTAAGGTGTAAAACCATTTCATTCTGGAACAGACCAACTAATCCCAGTGTTGAAAACGATGAGGGTTCGTTGGAGCTGCGCTGGAAGTAAGGAGATTGCCCGGTTATACCTCATTTTGGCGGCCACTCCTTAATGTTGTCATACTCCTTAAGTTACATTCTACAGCTATATTACTAATGGTAGTGAGAGAAGGAAGACACTTCGAAGAGATCCGAGCCTTTTAATATCAACAAGTAGTCGATGAAAACATAAAACATAAAAAAGCTAACTGGTTCGTCTCCTGCCAGTTGGGTTTCTTAACCTGTTGATGTTTATTTGAATTATTTGTTTCATGCATTTGCTCGGTCCTACTTGCTTTGTGCTATAAATACTACCGACGGTAAATGAAAAACACTTTTCAAAATAGATATAAAGTGAACAAATATCTAGTTATAGATCAAACCTATGAAAAACAAATTTCAATAACATGACAATAAATGCCATGTCTCAAACGGTAACCACGCTTCGTACATGCTAAATTTTATATTTACTAAATGAAAGACGTCTTAATTTCCAGTTCTGGGAGAAAATGGCGCGGTGTAGAGATTTAAAGTTTTGGTCAGTATGAGGTTTGATAACAGGGTGGGAACAAAACTGTAACAAAGCAAAGGTAATTAGGGTTGCATGCCGAGGATGTACACTGGAGGTTTAATTATCTCAGTAAACAATCATTTACATTACGTCTTGACCCACCAGTTCACCGAGTACAATTAAAACGAAAAATACAGATATTTTCAGTCGTACACATGAATGTTCAACGTACCTTGTACATCGCCCTGGTGCGTTCCCACCTGACGTATGCGCAACCTTGAGCGTGTGCAGAAGAGGGCCACCCGCTTCATTTTGCGTGGTCTGGATTTAAATTACAGATCTCGGCTCATTCACCCAAGGCTTCTGCCCATTTCGTTTTTTCTTGTAAGTATCTAGACCTTCTTTTCGATGCCTCCATGGCGAGATTCTTATTGACATTTTTCAGTTTATCCACTGAATTTTCCTCTTCATGTACTGGTCGTGGTTCTTCTCGCCTCGACCTTTGTCTCCTTCCCGCGCGGACCTCTACCTTTTGTGCCTCTACTCCTACTTCGTGCGCATCTGCCCCCTAGCTTGTCTAATTCTCTCCCTATTTATATCCGCACTTCCCACTCTATTTCTGTTTTCAAGTCGCAACTTAAAAATGTTTTCTTGTCTCGTCTTGACTACACCTTTGATCGGATTATATCAGGACTTGGCATATAATTTGCCCTAAATGTCGTCGCTCAAACCCTTCTCTGTCTGTTCGTGCTAAATTGTCAACCCTTTTGATTTGTTTTGTAATTATTATCATAGTTCTACTATTTTGTCACACTTTTGTAAGATTCGCCAACTGTCTTTGAAGTTGTAAGTTAGCTACTGCTAGCCTGTGCTGCATGTATTTGTGCCAATACACGTATTATTTTTGATATTGTACATTCATTGTCACACACATATTTTCGTTGTTTCGCTCTCTAACCACTGGAGGTTGACCTTTACAAGGGATTTCGTCTCCTCTTGTTGTTCCTCCATGGATTTATTTCCTAAATGCTTATAAACAAGATAAATAAATTGTGAGAAATTGTTCTGTGATAATAGAGTTGAACTGATTCGTGACTAGGGATCGCCGTGTTGACAGATGAATTAGTCGTTGCGCAATGGAAAACACAACTATCGTATGACATTTTTTAAGGTGTGTAAAGAATCCGTGATTCGGGGAGAGACCTGTTGAGCAATACGTTTTGAGCGAGAGTACAGTTGTAACGAAGGAAACCTGACTTGGAAAATAATAAACCGTGAAGTGTCGGAACCTACCGGACTCGTTGGTTTCATTTCCGATACAATGGCATCTCCGACGGGACAAGACGAAACATGGAGGAATTAACAAAAGAAGCAGACGCTAAAGTTCAAATGTTGAAATACATTAGCACGAAGACGCGTGGCGTTGTGGAGAAGGGAAACTTGGGAGCAGTTGAACGTCAACGCGAGAACCTAAAAGAATTAGTGAAAGAAATAGACGCGCTAAAACTGAAGGTAGAACAGACCAAGTTCAAAGCGTGTAAAAGTGCAGAAGAGGTCGAGAATTGGAGCAGTAGCGTTGAAGGACCGATTGCTGAAGCTGATGGAGAAATTTCAAGCCTGGAGACGTGGCTTCAAGACACCAGTAAAGAGGTCGGACACCGAAAACAAAAGGATGAAGAAGAAAGGAGAGCTCGTGCTCGTGAGGAGGAGCTTAAATTCGAGAGAGAACAAATGAAGATG
>JAEMWC010000587.1:330000-337500 GCA_016490735.1 Pachyseris speciosa | reverse complement strand
ATCACAAGCGGGGAGTCAATGAAACAAGCGCTAGAAGCCAAGCAGACGGCTCAAACTATCTTTAATGAGACGACTTTCGAACTTCACAAGTGGCAATCAAACGTTCGGGATTTAGAGGCCGACGATTCGTCGCCAGATGAAGAAGGTCAGACTTACGCCATGCAGCAACTGGGCGCTAAGAAAGGCGAATCTAAATTGCTGGGAGTTCCTTGGAATAAAGAGAAAGACGAAATCCTAGTCAGCTTTCCGACGTTCACCGCTGAACCGACCAAGAGGGATATCCTGGCAAAGATCGCTAAAGTCTATGATCCGCTCGGACTAGTTTCACCGGTAACCCTATCTGGAAAAGCACTCTACAGAGAAGCCTGTGACACACGAAGCGCGTGGGATAACCCCCTGGCTAGCAACTTAAAAGGGAAATGGAACAAGTGGTAGCAAAGCCTTCTAGAGGACATAGGAGTAGCAAGAAGCGTAGTGAAACATGGGGAGAAGATTTTATCAATCGACCTGCATGCATTTGGAAATGCAGGCGGGAAAGGAGTTTCTGCTGCAGTTTACGCGGTAGTGGAGCAACCATCTGGCATGAATCAAGGCCTAGTCACAGCGAGGTCGCAGCTCTCTAAGAAAGGACTGACTATCCCCCGTTTAGAACTGGTGTCCGGGCACATGGCTACGAACTTAGTTTACAACGTCAAGGAATCCCTGGAAGGTTTCCCTGTGAGAAAGGTCTATGGTTGGCTGGATAGGACAGTAGCGCCACACTGGATTCGAGGCAATGGCGAATATAAACAGTTCGTCGGTAATCGAGTAAAGAAAATTCAGGAAAAACAAATTACCTGGAGACACGTACCAACGGGAGAAAATCCAGCAGACGTGGGAAGTAGAGGAGGAGAGGTTAGAAAGCTGACAATCCTTTGGTGGAGAGGACCAAGCTGGCTATCACAACCACAGGACTGGCCTCCAGACCTTGTAACGGCATCTACGCAAGAGACGGAAGCCGAGGAAGTGAAACAAACGCATGAGGTGTTTGCGTTAGCAGTAGAGAAGACGAACGAAGCCAACGCCCTTGACGAGCTACTCGAGAAGCACGAACTATGGCGCCTGTTACGAGTGGGTGCCTGGGTCGTAAGATTCCTACGCAATACCAGAACCAACCGCAAGAATCGAGTCGTAGGACCTCTGACAACTGAGGAGATAGAGAAACAGACGACGTTCTGGATCAAGCGGGCCCAGCGGCAAGCGAAATCCAGTAAACAATTCGAAGAAGACCGCTTACAGCTGTATGTTCAAGAAAACCAAGACGGTGTATTGGAGTGTAGAGGAAGGATTCAGGGTCACTACCCTACCTTCCTACCGGATTCCGCGCCCTACACACGCAAGCTGATCCATCGATCGCACGTGGATACACTCCACGGAGGGGTGGCCCTAACCATGACTAGAGTGCGTGAGCGATACTGGGTACAGCGCCTGAAGAAAATCGCGAAACAGGTTGTCAAGGCATGCTCAGGTTGCAAGCGTTTCCAAGCTACAGCACTGGCGGCACCGCCGCCTGGACTTCTACCCACGGATCGCACCGAGGGAAACACCCCATTCGAAGTTATTGGGGTCGACTTTGCAGGACCCCTCAAGTACCGCGTCAGATCAAAGAGAGAAGGGACAAACCATGGCCCTGGCCAAGGGGGAGGTAGTCATCATCAAGGACGAGGAACGGAATCGCAACAAATGGAAAATGAGAATCGTGGAAGAGCTGATTTCAGGACGGGAGGGAATAGTCCGGGCTGCTAAACTTCGAGCTGGCAAAAGGACACTGGAGCGGGCGGTACAACATTTGTATCCACTAGAGCTAACCTGTGACCGGGAAAATGTGAGGAGCTCACCACATCTTGACCCTGCAGCCCCGACCTTTAGGCCAAGGAGGGATGCCGCAGTAGCCGCGCAATGTCGCATTCAAGATATAAACACCGATGAACACTAGTAATGTTATATAACTCTCTAAGTTCATGACAGAGAACTGAACTTTATTTCATTATCGTTCTTGTTGTAGTTTGATTTAACTAATGAACAATTCTAGTGTTTCTCTCCTTCGGAGATAAACAGGGGAGTGTGTGAGAAATTGTTCTGTGATAATAGAGTTGAACTGATTCGTGACTAGGGATCGTCGTGTTGACAGATGAATTAGTCGTTGCGCAATGGAAAACACAACTATCGTATGACATTTTTTAAGGTGTGTATAGAATCTGTGATTCGGGGAGAGATCTGTTGAGCAATACGTTTTGAGCGAGAGTACAGTTGTAACGAAGGAAACCTGACTTGGAAAATAATAAACCGTGAAGTGTCGGAACCTAGCGTACTCGTTGGTCTCATTTCCGATAAAATAAATAAATATTAAGTTAGTTAAGTTAGTTCAACTGTACAAATAGGGCAAAAGACAAGAAAGATTTACAGCTAACACCTTAGATCTATACTGAACCAAAATGCCAGAATCTCAGCTGGAGAGTTAGGCCCGCGCCAAATAAACTTCAAACTTTCTTTTTAAAAAAGCACTTTTTATGATGATGTATTATGCACCGTTATCAACACTATTTATTACTATTCTTTAGTTTGTAGCCTAATTTTTATTAGCTTTGCCCTTTCTTGTAAAGCACTTTTGAACACACGGGATACTGGCGCTGTATAATTATCATCATCATCACAATCATCATGATCATCATCGTCGTCGTCTACGTCACCATCATCATCATTATTATAGTTGTTATCATCACTATTATTTTTATTTTTTGTCCTCCGTCCACAATTTCAGCGAGAGGCTATAGAGGTAAAATTTTTGGTCATAGATTAGCTTAGATTATCCATTGATCATCGCCAATAACTAATCAGTTGATTACTCATTGATTACCCATCCATTACTCATTGATGTCACTGATTATCGATTAGTTACGTCTGGACTACGTACCCACCTTTGTCTCTTAGCCCGTCCGCTGTACAAGGTAGCACGGCCTCTGAGAACATGATTGTTTGGGTCCCAGCGTGATAACACGTGCGACACAGGTATCCTGACACCCGAATAGTAAGCTTGCCGCGTAATAGCAAACTGCATGTGTTTTTAAACTAAGACTTTAAGCCCAATAGTTAAACGACTAAACACAGAATGAGCAGCAAAAGCCTAATTTTTTATTTACACATTTACAGTCAGTTTCACAGTTTTACTTTTAGAAGCTTGAGTAGGAAACAGATGCTACAATACTATAACAGTTTTGGTACCTTAGTGGCTCACACTAATCCTCTTATTGACTTTTTAACCCTCAAACTTACAAACAATCCACACCCAAACTGGGGTACAAAGGTGGGGTGAGTACTGTACCCAAGAGAGGGCTTTGTTCCTTTCAAGATAACGTGCTCACGTGACCAAAATAAGGGCATATACAGTTAATCTTTCCTACTGCTGCCATATTTGATTCAACATTTTTAAATATTTTTATTTCATTTTCAGAAAATCAAATAAATTGAATGAAAATAGACTGATGAAGATTAGCTAAAATATACATTTAGAAAACTCTAAAAACATAGAAGTGTACACAAAAACCTGCAATGGTAACGGAAGAAGTCACACCAGAAAACTAGGCTTAGGATTTTGTCATTTTTTACTGATGAATTTTACCCTGTTAAAATAAAGTTCTTATCTTATCATATCTTATGTTATCTTATCTTACTTTGACGGACTAAAACAAGTCCAACAGCAAAACAAAGTCTTGGGCTTCCTGAAGTTGAGATGGGAAGGAAAGTGTGGCACCGACAACCACCTCCCCTTGTACGCCCGAAGGTCAAAGGTTTGCAAAGTAAATTATCACCTCATATAGCTGGCTTGGCATGCACTAACACAACCCTATCAACACTACTGAACTCTAATTTGTGACCAGTTCATCAATATTGTTAAGTTGATAACATTTCTGTCAGAATTAGCATTTTTCGTTGGACGATGCATATGAGCTAAGGGTATCCTATTGTCGAACTAGGACATCAACCTGCTACATTGCTATCCCCGCTTTGCGTCACCGAGTTAATTTGTGGGCAATATCTAACACTAAGACAATACTACCCGTCACACTCTTCGGGTATATCAAAATTTTTACTGTACATGCACAATGACCAATTTCTACGTGACCATTACTTATTTGCCAGAAATACAAAAATTCCTCTTTGGTAGAAAAATGTATTTGTAAAAGGGTAATAAGGTTTTTAGTCGTTTGGTGCTATGGAGTCGCATAGACACAATCTATTCTAATGACAGCACTATACTTATATATGAAACCACTATTAATTCGTTATAACTTCTTGACTGCTGAATAGAAATGAAACACTAGTTATCTACAATAGGATAGTATTAAAAAAGACTGGGGTTGAATGCGCAATTCAAGTTGGAACGAGGTTACTTGTATTAAAGCCATAAAAAGCCAATATACAATAATAATGTATTTCAATCAACATCAGCAATAACAGTTATTGTTATATACCTAGACTTTCACTCAACATAACGAGCACTGCGATTGGTTGATTCTTGGTCACGTGCCCCTGACCAAATTCAAATGTATCCCGACCGGGATACAATTCCACAGTTGTTGCCCGCGCGCCGGATACAACAGCACGTGATTAGTGGATGACTAAAAAGTGGCATGATCTTCAGCACATGCTCACGTCAGCTTGATTGACGAGGGCGAACCTGAGAACACTGCCAATTTTCAGTTAAACCAAAGATAAAACAAAAGTTATGGAACTTGAGACTAAATGAAAACGTTTTTCTCGAGTATCAGCCGATGAAATTCAGCATCCAATAGGAGGAAAAGATTCGTAAAATACAAGAAAGGCATATTATACTTTTTCAGGTGCTTTTAAACATTTGTAAATTATTCATAAAGACGTGTTCTTGTAGTGCCGTCTTTGTTTGTTTGTTTGTCAGTTCATTTGGCTGTGGTTGTTGAAGGGAAAGTCTCGGTATATAACAAAGCACTTAATGTATGGTCCCTCAGGAAACTAGTTAGTTTTGTTTTCCCTCGAGTCCTGATGCATCAAGACTCTCAGGAAAACAAAACTAACTGTTTCCCTCGGGACCATACATTAAGTGTATATTGTTAATGGACGACACACATCTGTTTACATGAAAAAGCGCCGCGGAGCTCATTAACATGTCGATTTTTATGCAGCGCCCTGTCCCCCGTTTTTCTTTTACGAAACATTTCATTGATGAAGCAATACAAAATGCATACTCCATTTTCCAATAACCTTAAAGTCAGTATAACTGTCTCCTTTGTAGTTAGTTTGAAAACAAAAGTAATACGCGTGTTCCTCTACAATGAACTATTTTGCTTTGCCAAGCTAATAGAATCAACGTTGCTCCAAGCATCTTATTTCTGTGTTTATTTCTTATATAGTAATTTTTGTTTTTTGATTTTTAACTTTGTAACATACGTTCATTTTTATATTTTAGGAATACACGTACGTATAGCTCCTAGACGTTACGTGTTTAAATAAAATAGGGCCATTTATACGGGAGGAAATAAGACGCGTCTTATCTAAGACGCGACTTAAATAGGACGCGAACTGTACCGTTTATACCTTCGCGTCCTACATAAGACGCGTCTTATTTTTGATACAGCCTCGTTTACCCGCCAAGATGGAGCGCTGTAGCAAGAAACAAAAGCGTGCTGTCCTGTTATTTTAAGAAGAGACTTTCTCAGAGATTTTTTTCTTATGAAGACCACGCCGCAGCATACAAAGAAATCCATAGAAATCCGAGAAGAGTCGGAAGAAAGCGATATACGGATTGGTGCGACTGATGGCAGGTTAAAGAAGGAAGGTGCTGAATTCACTTTTGGCTCTCCCGGCCATCTTTTGCAAAGCTTTGCAACCAATTACGCTATCTAATCATAAGACAAGCTCATGTTGCTGTTGTTTTTATGCAAGCGCACTTGCAGTTCACGTCTTATTTAGGACGCGAAACCATTTATACGAGGAAGTTCACGTCTTAATTAAGACGCGGACAAAATAAGAACAGCTGAAAACCCTGTTCTAAGATAAGACGCGTCTTATGTAAGACGCGACTTAAATAAGACGCGAACGCTTATTTTGTACCATTTATACGATCAGTTCGCGTCTTATTTAAGTCGCGTCTTACATAAGACGCGTCTTATTTTCTCCCGTATAAATGGCCCTAATATTGCATTGTGCTGTATTTCTAGCCAGCGCTCATTTGTATTTTTGCTTCTATGAGCGATACTTTGTTGCGGAGGTGCATGCTTATCAGACGAGCGACCTTTTCGGTTTAATACAAACTACCTGTTGTATCTGCAAGCAGATGAAACATATACCCGTTGGTTACCATTATTCACAGAACAGAGCAGAAACAACTACAGAAAAAGACTGAACGAACAACAGTAAACTAGAAAAGCAGCCGCAAATAAACCGATCAGGTTCAATATCCTCCAGTCTCAGTGAAGCACCTAATATATATATTTAGCCAAGCCTAAAAGCGGAGCTCCAAAAGCGTTCTTTTTCTACTGGCGTTTACATATAGTCTGCTTGTCATATCACCCATCTGACCTCACTCAAGCTACAGACCCAATGCTGTAAAAAATGGTATGGAAAGGTGATCTGAGCCAGTGGCACAGTTGATTTGGACCCTCCAGTCCAGATCTGCATGTGGATTAGATTTGGACCCCCTAGTCAAGAACTGCTAGCAGATATGAACTCCCTTTTACGGATTTGGACCCCCACCCCCACCCCCACCCCCACTCCCCTAAAAACAAGCGTTCCATTGAGTCAAGTAATAAAAATTCCTTTGCAAATTGAGTTTGGAGATGTTAAAAAGCAAAATAAAAATATTGAGGTAGGTTTTTTTTTTAATAATCTTTAATACTTTGTGTAAAAAAGAACCTGCAACACTATTTTGCATCTATAAATTTTAAAACAAAACATTTCTGAACATCTTAGAGCAATACCTAAGGACAGGTCTGTTTCCCCGTTCAACTGTAGGCTACTTAGTTATGGTTTAGAGCCACTAGAAATTGGTGGAGAAGCCTGGTGAATGCTATTTTGAATCAGTATCCGACATCAGATATATAGTGATTCAGATCATCACTTCATAATGAATGCAATTTCAGTTATCCAAGCCTCCCATGAGACAGTTGGAAATCAGAAATTGTGTATCCTCTGGATATATGTATGCCTCAAAAAAATTATGAAAGAAAGATACATGGAAATCAATAAAAATATTCAGATGATATGCATTAAGACCAAGATATTTCTTTTGATCAGTTACTTCTTGACCTTACTATCACAAAAAACTTCTTGCTGACATTAAGCTCATCAATCAATGCACCTACAGTGTTTTCAAAAAGAAATCCAGCTGCTCTTCTGGCCAGCCAAGTGCAAGACTAAGCAACTTGATAATAAAATATTGGGCATTTGGTTGATATCACTATCAAGATAATTAACAATGTAGTATGA
>JAEMWC010000587.1:280000-325000 GCA_016490735.1 Pachyseris speciosa | reverse complement strand
AAATGTTAAGCTTCTATTTATTTAATTTACCTCACTGTACTGCACTGTGTTGTTGAGGTTTCTACCACTTGAAAATAAGTAATGCACATGTCATCAGCTTCCTTGTGGGGTCGACCCCCGGGCTAACCGTTGAAAAATCAATCAAGCAAACTTGAGGAATTTCCCCGGTAAGTCGGGGAATCTTGCATGACAAAGTCCCCTAGTTGAGGCGACTCTCAGCAGAAAATCCCCCGACATCCTTTATAAACTCGTGATTTCCCCCACCCCCTAATCTTTGATCGTAAAACAATGTCGTTTTTCCCCTACCCTCGGGCAAAGAATCCCATCCATCCCTTTGTATTCCCCCACATATCTCCCTGGTCGACCCCACGGGGAAACCGATGACATGTGTATAAACTTCAGTAAAGTAAAAACAAGCATCCGCAAAAATAGCAAACGGTTTGTCCAAAGAAAGAGCTATTTCCACAGAGTTTGAGCTACTCGTTCCTCCCATTAACACAGGTGAACTGTTTAAAAGTGACCTTTGTAAGGGAGATGCAAGATGCCGCGGTAAAGTGAAAGCCCTTGAAGCGTTGAATCATACTGTTTTCAACCGCACAATCGATCCAAGTTTGAAGCTTTTCTTGAGAAAAATCTTTTGCTCTTCCTTTCATCACTTGAAAATTCACCTTCCGGAGTATCTTTTGACAAGTTCTTGATTTTTATGCTTTCTACGCGAATTTAAAGACAAACTTCGATCGAAGATGAAGTTGTTATGCTGAAAATGAAGAAACAAAGGGAATGTGAAATTGCAAGCCGCAGAAAGCGCGCGAAAAATTAAGCCTCGATTTGGTTTGGGTGTCCCCCACCTGGCTTGAGCCTGCGATCAAATCGAAAGCAACCTGGTCAGCGGTCAACTTCAAAAAAACAGCTGACCTCGATGAGGTCTTAACTTGAGCCTGCGATATGGTCACGTGACACTGGTCAGCGGATACCTTGTTTTGACAGGTGTCAATTGGCTATAAAGTGGTTGTCAAGTATCAAAGATGAACATGGGTGTACACTGTAAACTAGCTGGTCAGCTGCTGAGCCAGGTGGAGTATGGCCGCCATGTTGGATTATTATGATTATTATTAGGATATTATTAATTATTGGGCGACTCCGCCGTCGTCGTCGTGCGTACGCGCCCACGAGCAATACCGCTACCCAAGATTACCAAGAGAAAAGCAGTTGACGGGTTTCTATAGGCATGGTGCTTCGCTTGGCGGCCCTTCGGGCCGCCGGAGCTCCGCTAAGAAGCAAACAAAGAGTATTTTCTGATTAGTTGGGGTGATATTGGCAATTTGTCCCATTTCTTTTTTTGTTGCATTTACGACGAAATACTAGTGCTACGGGATAAAAAAAGTTCCAGTACAAAAACGTGGTTGGAGTTTTTAGAATGCTAACCTACAGCTGAACTTCTCAATTTAACTCATGAATTGGCGATTTGCATGATGGCGTCATTTTACTACAGCTACCAGAATCCTTCAGTTTTTTTTTTGTCTTGCTAATTCTGACTATTGTTATTTAAACCCCACCGTGTTTTAAAAATTTGAATAATAAAGGGAAACGATATGAATTCTGGTAGTTGTAGGAAAATGACGCCATAATGCAAATCGCCTATTCTAATCTGCGACGTTTTTTGTTGGCAAGAACTTACATTGTGTAACCTTACACCACTTTCTCTCAAGAAAAAGAGATAATTGCGCTTAAACTGTCATTTTAATTCTTTTCCTGTAACTTCCTGCTCTACGTTTTATCGATGGTAATGAAAATGCTAATGGTGGTGATCACCGGCGATAAATTAATCAAATCAAGTGTCTTCATTTAAAAGAGTCGTAATCAGTCTACTTGCTGTTGTCTCTGAACCTAACCGCAAAAAGCGCACTTCCCCAAACGTGTATGCCCGTTTAATGAAGTGAAACCAACAGTCCTAAGTTAATAATATCAAATAAGCTATGGTACCTACCTTTACTTTCAAAATCAAACGTCACGTTATCGCCAATCAGCATAAAAGGCGCCCACTTTCTCACGTTAGAAAACCGGTGGCTTCTCATCCACTTCATCGCCTGGTGAAGAGATTCACTGGCACTTTCCCCAAGAACAAGGTGCTCGTAGAAACGACTCATGAACTGCATTGTTGCTTCGTCGTCTATAGCCCACAGGGCCACCAACACGGAACGTGCACCGGATCCTAAGAAGGCTCGAGCGATTCCAACTACTCCTTCTGATCGGATTTCTCCTTCTGCACTATGACAG
This sequence comes from Pachyseris speciosa, assembly GCA_016490735.1. NCBI lineage: Eukaryota > Metazoa > Cnidaria > Anthozoa > Scleractinia > Pachyseridae > Pachyseris > Pachyseris speciosa. The sequence continues at coordinate 322,723 of JAEMWC010000587.1, read as the reverse complement.
CAGCTAAGAACAACAAGTTTGGCTGTCAGACGAACTTGTGCAATATCAGCCATTGTCAGTAGGTAGTCTTTTTCCTGTGGTGTACCGTTGAAGGGTCGTAGAGGAGCAAGAGCGATTTCTCCTCGTTCGGTGTCACCGTGTGCAGCAAAATGGATCAGACTCACTGAATGTATGTTGCTTAGAACTGCCTGCTTAGTCGCTTGCTCTCCAATAAGAGGCTTGACTCCCAGCAGACGTCCAATCATCTCTGCTTCTTCCCTTGCACAAGGTAATGGACGGATCCGTTCAGGGTCTCCCTTGTAAATCACAACACCAACCTCGGGATCACCGACTATCAGTGCACCTGTCTGGTTGTGATAATCTGCTGGACTGTCCTGGATGAGCTTTAGAGTCGTCAGAGAAGGCACAACGCGGATTCTGAAAGACTCGGATAAGTACCTCCCATTTTCATCCTTTAACGCTGCAAATGGTACTTTGTACAAGGGACCCTCAGGAACAATGATGATCTCAGGTTGGTCAAGTAAATCGACTACAGGATCAATGATCATTTTGTAACATTGAGCGAGACTCGGCGGTTCAGAATATCTGTTTGCGTCTTCCTCTTGCTCTAAGGGACGGGGGAGTACCGAGGAAACAGCAGTTGAAGGAAACAGGGATCGATCTTCACATTGTTCTTGAATTAATAAAGGAAGAAAATTTCTCAAGGATATGTCACCAAAAACTTCATCCACAGTCCTCTTCTCACCATTACTACCACTAAAACAGCAATTAACATACTTTCGTCGAAAAACTACCGGTTTGTTTGCCTTAATAATCCACAGAAGTAAGTCTTTACAGCGATAGGAGAGGTATAGAAAAGCAGAGTCAATTTCTTTTCTCACAATCCTTTCAATGCCAACCCATGACTGTGGGTTTGCTGATATTTCTTGTTCCACAAAGTACTTAGCGGACATCATGTCTGCCAGGGCTTTAGCGCGTGCGAGCTCTGCGACGTAGAGTGCTTCATTAAATTTTCCCGTAAGGAAAAACAATCCACAGAGCGATTTATAGGGGGAAACGTGCATGTCTAAAGAAGAGATCTTAAAGTCGTCATTGCCTTTTAAATAAGTTTGCATTTCCTCGGACTTTTCAATGCTTTTGATGAGACAAGATACAGCTTCATCTAAGCTTCCAGTCAAGTTCAAAGTCAGCGATGCAAGGTTAAGGTAGCCGATAAACTGCAGTTCAATGAGGCCTATCCTGTGAGCCAGACAGAGACCCTTCTGGATAAATGCCCTCGCCTTGGAATATTCGCCGAGAGAAAAACACGAAGTTCCTAGGTTTAAGTATTCTGCTGCTTCTCCTCTCTTGTCTCCAATTTCAATTTTGATTTGAAGTGCTTTCTGATGATATTCTTCAGCCTTGTTACATTTACCAAGAGAATGAAAGATAGTTCCTAAGTTTCCGTAATCTACTGCTTCACCTTGTTTGTCTCCAATTTGAATTCGGATTTGAAGTGCTTTCTGAAAATATTCTTTGGCCTTGTCATATTTACCGAGATTGAGAAAGACAGTTCCTAGATTTGAGCACTCTGTTGCTTCACCTTGTTTGTCTCCAATTTCTATGTGGATTTGAAGTGCTCTTCGAAGATATTCTTCAGCCTTGCTATATTTTCCGAGAGACTGGAAGATAGTTCCTAGGTTTGCGTACTCTACTGCTTCACATAGTTTGTCCCCAGTTTGAATGTGGATTTTAAGTGCTTTCTGAGAATATTCTTCAGCATTGTCATATTTACCGAGATAGTGAAAGACAGTTGCTAGATTTCCGTAATTTACTGCTTCACCTCGTTTGTTTGTAATTTCAATGTTTATTTTAAGTGCTTTCTGAAGATATTCTTCAGCATTGTCATATTTACCGAGATATTGAAAGACATTTCCTAGGTTTCCGTAAGCCAGTGCTTCATGTTCTTTGTCTCCACTTTCAATGTGGATTTTAAGCGCTTTTCGATGATATTCTTCAGCCTTTTCATATTTACCGATACACTGAAAGACAGTTCCAAGGTTCCCGTAAAGTGTTGCTTCAACTTCTTTGCTTCCAGTTTCAATGTTGATTTTAAGTGCTTTCCAAAAATATTCTTCGGCCTTGTCATATTTACCGAGAGACTGAAAGACGGCTCCTAGATTACCGTAATTTAATGCTTCACCTTCTTTGTTTCCAACGTCAATGTTGATTTTCAGTGCTTTCTGAAGATATTCTTCAGCCTTGTCATATTTACCGAGATACAGAGAGACATTTCCTAGGCTTCCGTAAGCCTGTGCTTCATGTTTTTTGTCTCCTATTTCAATGTTGATTTTAAGTGCTTTCCAAAGATATTCTTCGGCCTTGTCATATTTACCGAGAGACTGAAAGACAGCTCCTAGATTACCGTAATTTAATGCTTCACCTTCTTTGTTTCCAACGTCAATGTTGATTTTAAGTGCTTTCTGAAGATATTCTTCAGCCTTGTCATATTTATTGAGAGGGTGAAAGACTTCTCCTAAGTTTCCGTAACATGCTCCTTCTAATTCCTTTTGGTGAGTTTCTGTTGCAATGCGGAGTGCATACATGTAAAATTCTTTTGCTCTTTCAAATTTACTTTGCCGCTGATACTGCTGCCCCAGTTTAATGCTGACTAGTCCCTCTAAGTACCTGGCGCCACTCCTACGCAATAAGACCAGCATCTTTCTGCCGCATTCTATCGCACTTGTGTGATCACTGATAAGCTCGTAAGCGCGGAACATTGTACTACATACATTAAGATAAAGCCATAAAAAAGCCATTTTGATAAAGCCATTTTCTCTTCCCATGGTCTTGCACATGTTGCTGGCTACAAAAAAGCATTCCTTTAATAGCTCAATGGCTTTAGGAATACGACTGGTTTTGATAAGGAAAGCGGCAGTGATTATTCCAACATTTATAACGTTTTCAATTTCGTCCATGGCGAAACGTCTTTTCCAGCACCCTTTAGAGACAAAATAGAAATGTGCAAGGTAATGTTGTATATTTTTGAAAAAAAAAAAAAATTTTAGATGGCTTTGTTACGTCACTTGACCATTGAACTGTGTTGTTTTTGGTTGACTGGTTAGACTGCAATACAGTCGGGTTTTTTTGAAGACGTTAATTGGGCACGAACTCTCGCGCACAAAGCGCGCGACCCTCACACGCCTAGAGAAAAAACTCTCATTCGACAAACGCAAAGATTCGCCTGTTTTGCAGTCTATTGACTGGTTTACTCTCATAAGAAACATTTGTTTCCACCACTACTGATTATCAAGTTACGTTTAGTCTATTTGTTTGCGGTCTCCTTCAGCGTTAATATAATTAAGATTTAAAACGACTTCAATCATCCTCTTTTCGCGCCATACTGCCATTATCTTTAGCGCTATGTCTCACGAAAGCCCTCAAATTCCGGCTGCAAATGTCACGGCAGCTCAAACTGCTGCTTCTACTGCTCCTGCTGCGGGTTCTGATGAACAGGAAACTCACTTTGGAGTCGGCCCTTCTGTACGTACTTTTCTCACACGTGGCAGTTTTACTCGTGTATAGTTTAAGGCTCCCTCCACACATATCCGTTTTCATTTTATAACGGAACTTTTTTTTCCCGCGTTTACAAAACAAATGGCGTCCACACGAATCCGTTTTCATTTTATAACGGAACTTTTTTTCCCGCGTTTACAAAACAAATGGCGTCCACACGAATCCGTTTTCATTTTGTAATGGAACTTTTTGAAAAAACTTCGCGTCCACACGTATCCGTTTCTGCTTGAAAACGGATATTTAAGAATTATTCTACGTGGGCGCGCTGGATATGAAGTGATAAATAACCAACGAGACGCGTAGCGCCGAGTTGGTTATAATCATTTCATATCCAGCAAGCCCGAGTAGAATAATTGTTTTATTAAAAACGCTACGACACATAACTGGGAATCTGTACAAAAGTAGTGAAAGAGAAGAACCCAGAGAAAGAGGAAACCGAAAAAAGTAAACATTTGTCTATCACATGTTTAACAAAAAGGGCGCGAAGATCTTTCGGTGTGTTGCAACGTTCCTTTGCAAAGTTGAATTAATTGAATGAAAGTGTCCGAGAACAACGCACTAAGCTTCGCTTTTGGAAAAAGTCCTAAGTTTATTTGCTCTGGACTGTTGTAAATGATCAATGGTTCCGTAAAAACTGTTCATTCATTGCTGTAAGCGGATAAAATGGCATTCACACAGATAAACGAGCCGAAGGAGCAAGTTTGCAGTCCATCCATGCAAACAACGGCGCCATGTGCGAATTTGATCAAAATGAAGACACAATATCGGTTTATTTTGACGAACTTGAACATTGTCCCACCAAACCTGGTCGGAAATAAGACACCCGAGGGAAAAGTAAGAGAAATATTCAGGTTATGCTTCAAGAAATGGCTTCTAGAAATTTGTTTTGATGCGTGGCAAACAAACTGGACCCGCGGCCGAACAGAATAACAAACACAACAAGAACGGCGATTCTTCTCATTTTTACAAAACATCTTATTTGTAACCATTGAAAGTTTGAAGCTGGTTATTGATACGTTGGATCGAGTGCAGGTCAGAACATTTTCAATGTGTTAACTTTTATTATTATTATTTTTAAAGTGTCACTGATTACTGGAAAGATTTTCAATAGTGAATATTGCTGCAAATTGTAGCTGAAGTTGTTGTTTATTTAGTTTGGTTTGAATAGACTGGCCCTTGAGCATATTCACAGGGTGGAAATGTCCACAATTGTTGTTCAACACATATTTTCAATTTCGTTTAGTTGAGTTAAAAAACTCTTGCAGTTTTTCAGCAAATAAGAGTGCGTTTTGCTATTAACTAAACATCAACAGCTCGAAAAAGTCTGTCTGGGCTGCAAGAAATTTTTAAAAACGACCCCAGCACTCTTTCTTGTTGTTCTAAAACATTGACTCGGCAATGAAAAGATTATATCCATTTGTATTTCGGTTCCAGTTTCGAAATTTCTCTCGTTAATTCTGCTGCAAAGACAACTAATGTTTTCAATAAGGCTGCCGTTTCGAGGGAAAATTTTATCGAACTTTCACGCTTGCTAAAGCGTTCATTGACCATATAAGGTAGTGCAAGTATATGAGCTGAGAGCCTGTGCCCGGCTAGCCAATGAAAATGCTGGAAATCTGATATCCGTAGTTCAGTTTTTAATAATACTTTTTATACGGACTGGCCTTAAAAGAAACCTCCACTCTTGCAACAAATTGACGCTAATTACACCATTTTGCTAATGATCAGTTCCTGGTTTATTGTGAGTAGATCCAGTCCTTTGTGGGGGCAAACGGCTATTTTAATACGTACTGTAATGATTCAATTTAGTGCCCGGACACTTATTTACTTTTGGTACCTCAAGGGAGGGCGATTATTCGGGACAGGGCACTTATTTCTTTTTTGCGAAACAACCGAATGTTCAAAACAAAACTTCAGCAATATTCATTAAAAAGGAACAATAACAGAAACTGTAACAGTAACAAATATACGGTGAATTTCAGTCAACGTGAGGGAATTTCAATCTATTTCCATGCCGATAGCTTTGACAGTGTTATGTCCCTGCATCCTTCATGACCAGAACGACCACCCGAGCAATAGCCACAAAATTCGAAGAGGAGATCATTTGCTTGAAGGAATTATGCACTCACGTGGACATAATAGTTGAGAAACTCAGAGAAGATCACCGTTTTTTTAATGCAGCATTACCGTGCGTTTGTGAGCAATTAAAGGAAGATGAACCTCGGTTGATACTTATCCGTACTCTGACGGCGCTGTAATATTATATTAGGGAGTTTAAGAAACGAGGGCGCGACGGCAACGAAAACGTCATTTCAAAATATATCTTCTCGTTATTGTAGCACTTTCGCGATTATTCCAATTTGTTCAACTTGGAAAATGTCGGCGAACTATCCAGGAACTAAATTTCTATGCACGGCGTTAAATTAAACAAAAAGAAAGGAAAGTTTGCATCATGTGCTCACGTTCTGGCCAAAACCTAAAATTTGGTCATTTCACGTTGTTGTGTTGCAGTGGACGGCAAATAAATGTACCAAAATGTAAAACGCACGTGCAGCCCTAAAGGGGCGCTTATTGGAATAGGGGTGCTTATTAACAAAAAACATTTGAAGGGGGGCGCTTATTGCAGGGAGGGCGCTAAATCGAATCATTACAGTAATTTGAAATTGTAATTTTGACCGTTTGCCCCCACAAAGGAATGCATCTACCCACAATTCAGCTTGTAATTTTTTCGGCATGCTGCTTTTACTATAGGCGCTTTTTAGGTGCTAATGTGCGCCAGGTTTGAGTTTTGTTCTGCAGGCTGCTCTTGCCGCTGGCATCGGGATCAATTTGCAGGTGCTAATTGGTGTCAAGGTTTAACTTGCTTTTTCCGATATCCCTCCCATCATTTCTAGTTTCAAGTTCTCATACTGAATAGCCTATTTTACAATTGCACGCTCAGTGACCTGGCCTATCAATGGAAACGAGGCTGGCGGTGACCTTGTTTTGATACAGACCTCACCGCTTTTCTCATGTTAATCATGTTCTTATGATAACTAGTCTACATTTGTATGAGAAATGAGAGAGATTTGTAACGAAACAAGGTCACCTACAGCCTCGCTTCTACTCAAAGGCCAGGTTACTGTGCACGCAAATGTAAAATGGACTATTCGATCGAACAGCTCGAGCTCATAGCTAGAGCCCGGGGAAAGGGGATACTCCTAGAAAAAATGGGTGGGGTGTGCGAAAGCCTTACGCTATTTTCAGACCAAAAAAAAAAAAAGAATTTCCCTGCCCTATTTCAGACCTGACCAAAAATTTGATACCCTATTTCAGACTTATTTCACGTACATAGTTGGCATAAACATAATTAAAAGACAAAACAGAAGGGCTTTTGTTATTATTATTATTATTATTATTATTATTATTATTATTAATAATAATAATAATAATAATGATAAAATATTTATATAGCACCATAATCATTACTTGCTCATGGCACTTTGCAATAAAAAGTTAAAAAATACATATAAAATTAAAAAAAAGAAACTATCTATAAGTTAGAATATAAAAATGTTATTTACAAGTTAAAAGCAATTTTAAAAAGGTAAGTTCTTAAAAGTTTCTTAAAAATGTTCCCAGAGCCACTCAATCTTAATTTCAATGGGAGAGTTTTCCACAGTTTAGGGGCCACCACGGCAAAAGCACTAATAAAGTCTTATCGCTGAATTATAAAGAAGTAGCTTCTTTCTAAAACACAAACCCAATTCAAGACTAAAGTGCACAAACCATACCCTATTTCAGACCAAAATGGTCAAAATCGATACCCTATTTCAGACCAAAACCGGGCTAAAAAGCCATACCGTTTGGGGCCGCACATACCTATATAGCCCACATAAAGGAGTACCCCTTCCCCCCACTCCCTCCTGGAGCTAGAGCAACACAGAAAACGCAAGTGATTTGAACATTTTTTTCTTTCCAAGCCACTCGCCTTTAAAATTTAAAGTTCACAAATAGAGGACGATCCCTAAATTTTAAGAAGCCAATCTAGTTTCCTGTTCTGGTTCATTAAAATCTAGTTGAAATGCTTACCACGGAGAAAGAATTCAAGAAAATACAAGTTGTGTGAGCGGCGTTTTCTCTTCTCATCCTGATTGGGGATAGTTTTACGACTGTCAGGTATTATTCACTTGCGCTGCGACAGTCACCAAATAACGCCTCTTCGTCGGTGTTGACCACTGTCAGTATGAGACATGGTTTATTTGCTTTCTGTAATCGATCAAGCGATGCTTTCTTTTCCCGTGAAAGGCATTTGAGCAGATTCTAAACCAGGAAACAGGAGGCTAAGAAATTATTCCATTCAGTTTCGATATGAAATAATTAGTTCCAACCGATTTGCTTTCCATCGTTCGTCTACAACGTTCATCACCGACACAAAGATATCACGGAATTGGGTATTGTCGTTATTGTTGAGCTTACCTCTTATTTATGGTGCGTACACTGTGTTACTTCGAGCCAGGAGTCACCTGCTTCAGCGGCGTCTAGAACTGAAATGTACAAACCCGGCACTTGGTCAGCATTTTAAGAAACTGTAACCATTTCATCATTATTTTTGCCGTGTCATTGAACGTCATACACTATAAGATGAAAGTCGTGGACATCAAGACAAGGTGTGACGTGTTTAATTTAGTACGATTTAGTACGACTTCCTGCGTACAAGAAATGGGAGAGATTTATAAATTGTGACTGATTCAAAGGCAACTTAGCAGGCGCGGATCCAGGATTTTGAAATGGGGGCTGAATTTTCTCCACCTCAATCAGAGAAATCAAATATTATTTCAATATTTGAGGGATAAGAAAAAAAAAAAAAAAAGAAAGAAAGAAAGAAAGAAGGGGGCTCAGAAAAAGGGGGGGTGAAAAGTTATCCATTTCACCTCCCCTGGATCCGCGCCTCCTTAGAGGCGTTATTTTAAATCTTGTTCTTCCATTAAATTGCCTATAAACGCTATAATTTACCGACAAATTTGGGGGACCTTGGTTGGCATGAGACTAAACCAAATAAAACCAAAAGAGTTTGTCTTAAACGCGCTTTATTAATTCGGATGTCCTTGTAATCGAAAAGAAGCCATATTCCCTGAATAGGATCTACTTTGTTCGGTTCTGGTTAAATGGCACCATGGCCATTAAAATCCCATCGAATAACTTAATTTCAATGGGCAAGGAAGAATTAAAGAAAGGAAAGTGAACGTTTTGTCTTCTCATTCGAACCGGGGTTAGTTTTACTACTCTCAGACGTCAGATATTAGTCTGTATGATTTATTTGTTTTCTGTAATCATTTCTATCAAATAATTTGTTCAAAATGGTTTGATTTCCATAGTTCATCTACAACTTGCATCACTGACATAAAGAGATCACGGAATGAGTTTACTTTAAACTTCTGGTACATACACTAAGTTATTCCGAACAAGGAGTGACTTCCTCGAAAGCTTCAACGACGTCTAGAATTGAAAAGTAAAAATCCAGCTGTTGATCAGCTTGCTAAGAAACTGAATCATTTCATCATTCTTTATTTTTAGGTAGACGTAATTCGAACGTCATACACCGTCTCCATGCGCTATTGGCGAGCGCGCAGACAGTGAAACAAAAAGCTATTGGCTGATGCACGGACAAAAGCCAGACACTAAAAACAGGCGTATAGAGCGCTTTTCAGGTGAATGAGTGTCGTAAAACCAAGGGTCACCTCGCAGCTCTCACAAAGTCTCATCTGATTGGAGACCACCCTTCAGGTGAGACAACACCTGAAGACAACACAAGCAATGGACCTTAGCCCTCAAACAAAAGGGCTGCGACACTATCCCCGCCACTGAAATTTAGAGCTTATAGGAGCTGCGAGGTTACCGTAAACCAAAACCAAAGCAATTACTCCAGCCAATCACAACAGAAATAAGCAGTGCATTGAGCCAATCAGAATACGAACCAATTTCATGTAGCGGGCGCAAAGTGCGGGAAAGTACTCCCGTGCAATTGCATGTCGCGATTGGTTTTGGTTTGCTTCTCACTGGTTGAGAAAGTGGCGCGAGTTTTCCTAGCCAATCACAGAGAGAAGCAATGCAAAACCAAAGCAAAACGAGAATTACTTTCGACACTCAACTGAAAACCGCTCTAACAGGATAAACAAGTCATTACAATACATTCAAACGGTGGCTAAGTAGAGATTTCTTCATAGCATTCTTCATTCGCAATAAATCGATTTCCTAATGTTCATTTGTTTTAGATGTGAGACCTGTCAAAGTTGTCAAAATTTCCTGAGCAACAAAACCCGACTGTTGGAAAGTTGATCAACGCTTTTCTTGGACTGAACGTTAACCGATCGTGGGGCCCGTTTCTCGAAGCTCCCGGTAATTACCACGGGCCGTTTCTTGAAAGTCCCGGTAACTTAAGGGCCCGAAAAGTTATCGGGCCAGTTATCGGGAAACTTTAGCGGGCCCGAAGTTGCGTTTACGAAGCACCCGTAATACAATAAAGTTATCATCTAAAGAACCAAAATGGACTTCATTAGATCAGAGGTCAGAACACACCCTACTTTTCTTGAGATTTTGACTTAAAAATATGGTTTCGGGCTCATTAAGTTTCCGGGACTTTGGAGAAACGGGCCCTGCAGGTTTTCATTTCGCCCGTTAAGAATGGTTTAGAAAGCTTGTTTCACCTATCAGTGAAAGAAATAAGGTGGCTCAAAAGTAAAGGGTGAAATTGTTCAGAAAAACGATCGGGTATCTTTTATATGCCGGCCTTTCATGTTCCCGAGGTCATACTGTTTCCCGGGAATCAAACAATGTTAAATGTTTTTATGTCGTTATAGTGGGACTTACCTTGCACTTTGGTCGAATTCTGACATTTGTTGGCTGGTTGTCGGAGTGACCTGGTTTTATGCTTCTCAGCGCCTTGAAAAGTGAAAAACAAGTAGTACAGTCGAAACCAAATGATGATACGTTACATTGTTACACGCCGCAAATAGCACATTATGAAGATTAACAATTGAGAGATTGTCAAAGAACTAAGTAAGAGTCTTTAAAGCTTGTGTGGCCTTAAAAAGTGAAATTCCGCTTTGTGCTCTACAAGAAACTGAAGCCAGTGTCCACAATTTAGCACGTCATAGTGATACATGATGAGAACGTTGATTACCATAGAAAATGAAATGAACGGCGTTGCTTCCAAATTTGTTCCACAAATTTGATCTCAAAAAAAATTTCGTTAAAAATCAGCTATTCCCCGAAATTTTATAGTTCATGGGATTTATCTCGCACTTTCGACGAATTTGCGTTTGTTGCAAGTTATCGGAATGCCTGCTTCTTGCCATGAAAAGTGAAAAACACGGACGGCGAAAACAAATGATCAGATGTTACAACGTACATGTTACACGCCGAAAATGGTACATTATGAAGATTAATAATTGAGACTGCCAAAGAAAAAGATAAGCAATTTTCTTTGAAGCTTGTCGCCTTGAAAAGTGAAATTCCGAGTAAGTGCTCTACAAGAAACAGAAACCACACGATGTGGACAATGTCCGTCATTTCATTGCTTTAAATTTGTGCTATTTTTGTAGGAAATTCAAAATAATCGCCCATAACTTTTTAACTTATTCTCGCATTTTTTTTTCAGTTCTGAAATTGGCAAACCATTTTCTTTATTTTCCCGTGATTGTCTTTGTCAAAAGGGAAAACTAAACTTAGCAACAGCTTTTTCTCGCAGCCGAGACATGAAATTGTTGGCAAATTAAAACTTAACCCCCCTGCCAAATAACATGATTCCAGACATTGCAGGATGTGCGAAATTGTAGCACACTTGAGTCGTACTTAATCTGAATTTTTTCGGTAAACTTCAGTCAACGTAAAATGTGACAGTGACCCTAAGACACTCTTATTCTTCTAAACAAGTATTCTCTCTTTGAATCTTAGTGATCCTTTCGCGGGGAAGAAAAGCGGTTGAAGACGAAGTGGTTACGTACTATAGAACAGTGTCTTTAGTCGTCAGGACGCATCACTTTGGAAAGGAATTCCTCCCAGAAAACTCCAAACACGATCCAAACGCCAGGGTCCTCTCGCTGATGTATATGTTTAATCTTTGTGTTTTGGCAAAAAAGAAGGGAAAAAAACGGTATCACACTGTAAAAGCTGGCTTCAACGAAGCTTAAAATTACATTTCTGAAATTTCCTTCTCACTGTTTCCTTGAATTCCAACCTAAATTGATACCCTCTGATTAGTCTCTTGCCCTAGAAGTGTGAAAAAAACATATCACCAAAAAATAACGTTAACACGCAAATTATTCATTTTTAACTAAGTACCCATCAGTAAAATGTCTTGTCTACTCCAAGGAAAGTTGTGTTGATTTATAATACATGTTGCGAGTAAAAAATGCATTTCTTAACTTGGGGTAAATGAACCTAAGTCGGCAGCTTTGTTGGCTTCCTCGCGCAGGCGTTCTTAACTAGTTTCTTGATTAGTCTCTTGTCCTGGAAGTGTTACACAATAATTCCACCCAAAATATCGTGACAATTATTTACTGTTAGTTGCATACGTATCGGTAAACTATCTCTACTATGAAAGTAATGTGTCGATTTGTACAGATTATATATGAAAAAAGAAAAACAAAAAGCGTTTTGCCAACCTGCTGTAAATTGGCCTATGTTGGTAATTCATGTCGGCCTCCTCATCGAAGCTTTCTTGACAACTCAGTTACAAGTGTGTGACAAAGGCATGAAGCAGCACGCAACGCTTTTGACAACTGAATTGTGCTAACTTGCTAATTACTGCTCTCTGGGTTAGCAAATAAAGTTTTCATCGTGGATGACACGATGAATTTTTTTATCACAGTATGAAAAGAGACAGACACACCCATTAGTTAATGTAGTTGATGTCTTCCGACGTGTGCTGTGAAAGTTCAAGTTCATACTAAAAGGTTTTTGGCTTCTTGTCCTCTTGACGTCCGCCAATTCGGGAATCTAAAGCCCTGCAGGTTAGTTGTCTTGGAAAGTCGACTAAGTTTGTTCAAAGTTAGCAATTTAGTGAAACGTACTGTCCGGCTGATGATTTTAAATCAGACTTTGCACATATTAAACTTCTTTACCTTCCCTGAGGCCGTCACTGAATCTCGTTGACGGAAACGTTATGGCTAGCCTTCGAGTTCCGAGATGAAAATAATATTGAATTAGTCTCAAGATATTTGTTTATCGAAGAGCCGGCGACAAGCCCTCCCCAGATCAGAGTGCACTTAACTAATCGGTATATTTCTTTCTAGTTTCTTCTCACATGATTGCAGACATACTGTTAGATTTAACTCATGGGTGGAGCCTTCAAAACTGTTTGGCCACAGTCTTCGCTCGTAGAAGGTAGGTTTCATCTGATCTTGTCATTTGTTTTGCACCGTCATTTTCTTGATAATACGTGGAACTCTTAGGGCCTGTTCACATGGAGGTAGGGAGCCCCAGGCAGGTGAGGTCTCCCTCCTAGGTGGGGTTACCAATCTCTCCAATCTCTTTTTTTCTCGATAGCGTTCACAGGTGAGGTGGGGTACCTCACGGAGGCGGGTTACCCGGTCAGCCAGGGCGGGTAACCCACTTAGCTCGGGTGAGTTTTCTCCATGTGAATGCTGGAGGTGGGTTGGGGTGAGGTTCATCCGGGTAATTATCTCTAAATTCTTTTGTTAATATACGTTCTTAGCGACCACGGGATAGCATTTTAAACCTCCCCTCAGCGTCCCGGGGTTGCATGTGAAGGCTAGCTTTTTGGACCACGGGTAGGTGGGGGACCTCACCTGCCTGGGCTCCCCCACCTCCATGTGAACAGACCCTTAGTCTGATAACGTATATCCCAAGTTCTGTTGCTATCAGGACTACACACTTACATTACACAATTTAGGCCGAGGCCTTGCTCCGGTTTTTGTTACGTGGTAACCCTGTTTTAACTAATCACAAAATTTGCTTTCTATGTTTTCAGGTTAAACTACATACAACATGTGAAAAAAGGTCCACCACTGGAGAACGTTTTAAAGCAAGTACAAGAAAATTCAAGCGCTAGGACTTAGGCGTCAGATACTGAATTAAGATAAGTTCAACAGTTTTTGTTCACTTTGTTATTCAGTAAGTACTGTATTTGTCCGAATCGAGGACAAAATTTTCAGTCCCAGGTAGATCTCGCCAAAACATGTCCATTTGCTTCATTGGCCTCCCTCCTCCAAATCAAGAATTTCTAGCTACGGCCCTGCCACTAGTGTATATATTTTTGGGTGATTTTCTGACAAAGTGAATTTTAAAAAAGTTTAGCATGTACCCTCAAACAGTGAGCGTGATTCAAGATTTCGAGCTGAGCTGGGGTTTAATTTCCCATTTTTCCTTGAAGTTGGAAGCGGTTTTTTATGGATTCTGTTAAACTCAAAACACTTTAGTAGAGCCAAAAAGCATGTCCAAACAACAATTGTAATACCATGAAAAGTCAAGCTGAAAACTATTCCATTTTTAAACAAGCCTTTGGCTGTCTTATACTACCAAATTAACGGAATTGGAAAAAATAAATTTAAATTATCAGAATATTGAGTATTATTACATTTCTACAAATTTTGATGCTATATATAGTCCGATATTAAAATTTAATATATAACCTACATTTGAATTATTGCAATTCAATTAATTGCTTACTTCAATTTATTCAACCATACCCTAGATTACTTTGAATACCTTTTTGGAGAGAAAAATTTCCAGTTTAGCTTATTGAGTTTATTTTCTACAATATTTCCCCTAAACTAACTTTCCAATCAATGATTTCATTTATACCGTAGAAACGGCAAATCAGGAAAAACAATTAGCACAAGCTGAATGTCGCTCATCAGTAACATCTCAAATTGTCCGACATTAAGTAAAACTAAAGCTCTATACGATATTTTGAGCAAAATTGCAGTGCTTGAATTAACTTTTTGGCGTCCATTCGTCTAAAGCTTTAGCCTTTTTATGAAGAGAAATTTAGCTGTTTGGTTTATTATTAATCTTATTTGTTGCAGTATTTTTGCAAAACTAAATAGGAACTCACCTAAAGCGATTACAAACGGCAAATGAGATATAAGAATTATTAACAGCTGAGTGTCACTCACCAAATCAGTCAGCTGAAAAATAGCACTTTTCTATTTTTGGCAATTTCTTCTCTTCCGGGGAGGTCCTATGAAGGGGTAGGGGTCGGGAGGGTGGTTGTGGGAGCCTCGAGAATGTCCTGTGGAGAGGGTGGGGGTGGATAGGGAACCTGCACGATAATTAAACTACACACATAAAAAGTATTCAGTTTCGAAAAATGAGAAATTGTTCAATTTATTTACATCCCATCCTGGCGTAGTCACTAGACAGAAATTGATTTCGAGAAGAAATCAATACTTTCGTTGTGAATTTTTCATTGTTATCGAGAACTGATAACAATAAAACGTGCAGAAAAAGTATTTGTCGATTGTTATCGATAGACAAAACTCGATAACAAACGAGATATTTTTCATATAAAGCTTATAAGCTGTAATTCTAAAGACACCTCGAAAAAACGATGCATGATTTGTGCTGATTTTATATTATGAGGTTGAAAAGAAATGTAAAATAATTATTTGAATAATTTAAAAATGTATCAGCTTGTTAGAACTCTACCGATAGCAATAGACATCAATCGATAACAATCGACGAATCAGTCGTCATTATTTCATAAGAGTCGAACTCAAAAACTTTTTATCGTTTCTTTGCCGTTCACAATCATGTTATACAGCTGGAGTTTCCTTGAATGCTGCGTACCCTTTTATCGGCTGTTTCATGGCATCATGGCACAATTCCGGTCCGTGCAAAACAGCGGTCATCAAACCCAGGCACGTGAAAACTCGCATCGTGACGGAAGAAAGCGAACTGATTTAAATAATTATTCCGGAGAGGGTGAGAGGCAGGAAAAAATCCATCAATCGTAATCAATTTTCTGTTTTTTAAATGTTTTGGTTAATCAAACCAATGGTAAATAAGCTCTTCGTAGCCTCCGAACTGAAAAATTTATTCTGCAAGTGAAGCGAACATGGATTCACAGAGCAACCATAGCCTAGATCAACTTAGTGTTATTATGCTTAGATATTCTTTACTTGTTTTATGAAAAGCTTTCTTGGTGGTTTGAGAAGAGACAAATATTTTGACGTACTTACTCATCAACGAAAAACACTCGGATTTACAGAATTATCCGGCATCATTTTCTGGTATTTTGACCGAAGATAGCAAAGTTTTTGAAACTCCAGCTGGATAAAAAATACACAGCTCGATTACTTGTCATGAGGCCGAAACGATTAGGTTTGTCGTCTCCCAAATGGGGATCATAAATCTTTCTTTTCCCCTCAGGACCAGTAACTGAGAGTCACTGAATCTCAGATTTTCATCGATTTCTAGTAAAAAGTGGGTGACTAAGCCAGGTGTACCTACATATCATATCCAGTATCCTATCTTTCCTACTGGGAACTTCAAGGAACAGAACCATAACGAAAAAAAAATGAAATTGAAATATTAAATTTCAGGGAACGTTTATAAAATAAGAAGGCACTTGCAAAAAAGAAAAGCTTTTCACCACTTTTTGTTGACAAATTTGAGTGAAGATTTTTTCGCGTGCTTGAGAGGGACCGCAAATAGTTCTCCGCAAAATATGTTGGAATGACAGTGTTTCATTAAGAATTTCCGGCTGATTTTCGTTTTTCCAAGACGAGAATGGTGCAAGTTTATGCTCAAAATATTCAGTGACTGATGAGTGACATTTTGCACCCAAATCGGATTTCGCTTTCTAAAATGGTGGTTTATCAATTGCTTTCCTCCGCGGCCGGTTTTTATTCTGAAACCAAATTACAGTAAAGGGCTTACAGCGATAGATAGCGGACCTAGCAGAGTGAAAAACGTTTGGCCAAATGCATTAATGTTCACCTTAGGAAAGTAAAAATAGTATGAATCATCTTTCATTTTACGCTTGGTTAGCTGGAGCAGACTTGAAAGGACTTGAAGTTATAGCAATAATAATTTTAATATTGATTATTCTGTTTCAGTTTGAATTGCGAGAGGCTATTGCTGCGAACGGAGGGTGGTTGAAAGGTGGAAATCACAAGAGGGTTGTGCTACTAAAATAGGAGTCCTTTACAAGCCAGGAGAAAGGAAGGAACTTTTCACAGTTGCAAGAAGCAAAGACTAAAAGAAACACTCTAATGTGACTTATAAGTGGGTACAAGCATTTTAGTTACGTGTAAATTAGCGTGTACTTCTCAAAACTATCGAAAACATTTCGGGCTGAAATCATTTTAACTCAGTTTTACGTGCTCAATTATCATAAATTCAATTTTTGATTATTGAAAGCAACAACGTCAACAACTTAACAAGATGAACAATGAAGAAATTGGACTATTTCGCACAAAAACAGTTCAAAACAAAATTAAAGAAATTCTTGGGCTTGACAATTCTTCGGGAGTTTTGAAGAAAGGCCTTCGACTCCGAATACCATCAACAGGATTGGCTAAATTTTGCAATACTCTAATCTCTAGGTAGGTTTCTCATAAATTTCCGATGAGATTCTCATAGTTTCTGTCTGTCTGTCTGTCTGTCTGTCTGTCATAGCTTAGTATAGTTTCGCAAGGGTAGCCAAAAGCAACTGCAGTCGGAATAAGATTTTTATTTCAGAACATTTTGGGAACTGAGCTCAACGCTCAAAGTAATCAAAAAGGCAGGTAAAACCCGCATCTTTAGTTCCGCTTGTTTTGTTTAGTTTTCTCGGCGTGATGAGAAACCTTTGCCTCGAATAAAGACTTAGATGTTCAATCTCCTTATCAAGCTTTTGACTGAATATATCAAAATCCGTCTTGCACGAACAGGATGAAAATTGCAAATTTGTCGAGTGTAAGCTTAAGAGTTTAGCATTTTTTGCGAATTTATTTTGGATTAGAATATAATTTCCTTTCGAGTTCTGTTCTCGCCATCTTGGTCATCTACGCTGAAATTCCGCCAAATACGACATTTTTGAGAGAAAAAAAAATAAAAAATGAACTGTGTAGAACAAATAATTTTTTCGACCAAATTAGTTTTTCATAACAGACCGATAGGACAAAAGTCGCGTCAAATTCCACGTTTTTTTAAGATAAAGCGGTTGTTAATTGAGCATCGAAAGTAAATCGCGTTTGCTTTTGTTTTTGCATGGCTTCGTTCTGATTGTCTTGCAAATCTCGCGCTACTTTATTAACCAATGAGAAGCAAAACCAAAACCAATCTTGACTTGCACGTGCGCATTTTCCCTCGCTTTTAGCCGGCTGCCTGTAGTTGCTTCGTATTCTGATTGGCTCGTTGCACTTCTTACTTCTGTTGTGATTGGCTGGAGTAATTGCTTTGGTTTTGGTTTTTCGACAATCAATTGATTACTTTCCCTAACCCCAAAATGAATTTCTTTGGGATAAATTTATTTTGCGACTAAATCAGGAATAGGCCACTTCGGAAAATACCATAATACTCTTTGTTTGTCCACCCACATTTTGCATAAGCATTGTTTTTGTTTTCTGTTAGGACCATTGTAAGTCCCAAGAGAAACTGGAAACAATGCTTATGCAAAATTTGGGTGGACAAACAAACACTATTATGGTATTTTCCGAAGTGGCCTATTGAGTTCGCAATGTAAAACTCGTGTTGTGTTGGAATAAGTTAATTTGGTGACTAAATTAGTTTGCTATGAGAGATTGACAAGTTCTCGCAATCTAGATCTCGCGCCAAATAACGTTTTAGGATTATCCGAAAAAAAAAATGTTAAGGAGAAACTAAATTTAGCACTAAACTAGTTTCTTACAAGAAAGACTGATAGGAAAGATTAATTAATAGAAGAGCCGATATTTTCTGTTGAGATTTAAGTTTGCAGATTTTGTTGTGGATATTATTTCCTGTCGAAATACATTCTCCAAACCAAGATTCCGCGCGAAGTACGACGTTTGAAATAAAAAACCAACTGCTTTAGGAGAATTTAATATTGCAACTACTTATAATCAAGTCGGATAGGACAGATTAACTTTTCATTAAAAGAAATTAAATTTTTCTGGAGGGATTTGACTTTTTAAATTGGCGTAGTGAAAAGTTTCAGTTGGAGTAGTATGACTACTTTTTGCAATGACTTCTGTAAAGTGCGGAACCCAGAGTGTTTGAATGGGAAAATTTAAACATATGTGGCAGTAGCTTTACAGACTTTCTCGATAGCTGGTTCGCTTTCAGTGACCGAATTCTGATTTGATGAAAATAATAATAATAATAATAATAAAAAAAGAAAGAAATAAATAAAAGAGGTAGCGTAAACAGATTATGTCATGAAATTATATAGCAACTGAAATATGCAAAGAAGATGCTTTGGGAAAATTATGATACAAATTGTTTTCAGCGGAATATGATATTTAAAAAATGGCAAAACTGAGTAACAGCAGAAGATGAAGTTAATTTTGTGCCGTATAGTTTTTACCTTATCTCCAAAATGAACCCCGCGGGACGCAAGTGAGGTGGTACTTTTGATTGTTTTTTTTTTTGGTGGGGTAAAAGGAAGAGTGTTGATAGCTGAGTTAATCTTTTATCTCACGATTGAGTCGCAAAGATGTGGATCGATGTGTTTATACTTGAGACGTTTGATATACCTTTTAAAGGATTTACATGATAAGTTTTCTTTCACGGTTATAGCCTTCTTGAATTGGCCAAACACAAGACAAAGTAACTGTAAAAGATCTTAGAGGGTTGTCCAATACTATCGACATGATACGAGTCGTAAAATATGTTTTTCAACTCGTACGAGTGGACAAGTTGTATCGACTCGATAGACAGAGTTGTCGAGTGGAGAAATGCACCTCATTAGGGGGACTCATTAGGGGACTCATTAGGGCGAGTTAGTCATGGTAAGGGTTACTGCGATAGTGTTGTCGAGTCGTACGACTCGATCGAGTGGAGAAAATGATTGTCGAGTCGACAGACAGAGTTGTCGAGTGGACAAATACATCTCATTAGGGGACTAAGAATTTTCTAGCGATTTAGACATGGCAAGTGTCACTGCGATGAAGTTGTCGAGTCGTACGACTCGTACGAGTTGAGAAAATGTTTGTCGAGTCGACAGACAGAGTTTTCAAATGAAGAAATGCATCTGATTAGGGGGACTTAGAATTTTGGAGCGAGTTAGTCATGTTAAGGGTCACTGAAAAAGTGTTGTCGAGTCGTACGAGTCGTTCGAGTGGAGAAAGCGATTGTCGAGTCGACAGACGGAGTTGTCTCTGCGATCAGAGTGTTGTCGAGTCGTAAAACTCGTTCGAGTGGAAAGGTTGTCGAGTCGACAGACATTGTTGTCGAGTGTACAAATGCATCTCATTAGGGGGAGTTACATATTTTCAGTGTGTTAGTGTAAGCGACGGATACTACGATATTATTGTCGAGTTGTACGAGTCGTTCGAGTGGAGAAAGCGGTTGAGGAGTCGACAAACAGGGTTGTCGAGTGTAGAAATGCTCTCATCAGGGGGACTTTCAAGTTTCGTGCGAGTTAGATATGGCAACAAACGGTCACTGCGATATGTAGTGTTGTCATGTCCTACGCCTTGTTCGAGTGGAGAGACGGTTGTTGAGATGACAGACAGAGTTGTTGATAGCATCTCATTAGTGGGACTTCGATTATTTTCAGCATTTAGAAAAGAGCGGGATGATATTGACAAACCTGCCAATTTTGATGCACCCGACGTTCAAGAGAGAAATTTTTTTGTGATTCTAATGTTTAAAAAAATACTCCATTATACAATTCTTGGGTTTAAAATTGGCAGTCTTAGCAATTTAATTGGGCTCTTTCCATTTCTGGCATTGAAAGAACAAACTATACACGAGTAACGCGCGCTTATTTCTGCTCGTGGCTTGGTAAACAACGAGGCATACTCATGTGTAACACGCTTGTTTCTGCCGGTTGCGCCTTCCTGCTCGGGCATAAAGAACGAGGTATAGACGATTAAGACGAGCTTGTTTCGAGTCGTACCTTAAAGAACGAGGTATATACATGAGTAATGCGCGCTTGTTTCTGTTCGTGGCTTAAAGAGCGAGGCATGCACATGTGTAGCGCGCTTGTTTCTGCCGGTTGCGCCTTTCCGCTTTTGGTTCAAAGAACGAAGTGTAAACTAGTAACGCGCGCCTGTTTCGGCTCCTGGCTTGAAGAACGAGGGATACACATGAGTAACGCGCGCTTATGTTTCTACTCGTGGCTTAAAGAACGAGGCATGCTCATGTGTAGCTCGCTTGTTTCTGCCTGTTGCGCTTTTCTGCTTGTGGTTTAAAGAACGAGGTGTAAACCAGTATCGCACGCTTCGTCGCTTCTTTCTGCTCGTGGCTTAGAGAACGAGCCATACATATGCGCGCTTGTTTCGAATTTCTGCCATGTTAATTTTTCTGCTAATGAGATGCATTTTTCCACTCGACAAGGTATTTTGTCGAGTCGGCAATAATTTTGTCCACTCGTACGACTCGTACAACTCGACAACTGTTCGAAGCGGACCCTTGTGTGAACTAATGAGATGCATTTTCCACTCGACAACTATTTCTGTCAAGTCGACACAAGATGTCAACTCGTACGAGTTGTAAAACGTATTTCACTCGTATCATGTCGAGACAATTGAACATGACTGTTGTTAAGAGGGTTGTAGGGGCCGGTGTAGTTGTGGCCGGGCAAAGTCCACCCCTTTGCGGGAGCAGGCAGTCTCCCAATCAGAAAATGAATGTCGACAGCGTCACCGTAATTATTGTTCATCGTTTTCTGAAGAACATCAGCGCAGCCTTTGTGATTGGGAACAGCATTTGCAAAAGCTTTCAACAATTTTGGGTTAAAGTTCGGAACAAAGTAACCGCCAGCAACAAAGAGACCGGTGTCAGTGAATCCCCTTCCCAGACCCTTCCATTTTATCCATAGCTTTAACCTCTCGTGCCACCACTTTTTTTGTAATCGTTGTACCGTCTTTTGTATTCGGCAACCATTGCCCGGCCTTCTTTCTCTGAAATTTCCGGGCCTTTGTAAAGCTTGGTATCGGAAACAACACTCCATAACTTCTTGAAATCAACGAACAGGAAAGGAACAGGAAGGCCGCCGCCTTCCAGATGTTTGACATTGTCGGCAACCCCCTTCAACGCCTGGCAACTCAGCAATTTCAAAGCGTTTCCCACGAAGTTGTTGGATTCACAAACATGCTTGCCGCATAAGCAATTTTGTGTTGTGTTGTTATCCCCCTTTGTCTGGCCAATGCGCCTCCCTCTGCATGAGAGAGCTCCGTCAGTTTCCCCCTGCAAAAATCGGGTTTTTGTTATGCCACAGACCGCACATTTTACCTTGAGCCGCTTCCGGCGGTTCTTTGTTGTGACAATTCGTTCAGTCCCAGGCACATTCGGGGTTTTGCGTTTGTCTTTCACGCAGTAGACTTCCATTTTTCCACCTCAAGGTGGGGACTGTCCTATATTTAAGAAATAATTTTTCACAACCCGCTCGTTTTCATGCACATCAGACGAAAAAATTTTGAGAATGTCTTTGAAACTTGTGCCCTTGTTTCGTTCATTGAGGAAAAGTAGGCAATAATAACCGCATCTCACACTCTCGATCCACTGCAGGGGGGCGTCATTGCCGGTTTTCGCATTTCTAGCTCTCATCCCTCCGGGGATGGCATTCCGAAAGAGTTAAAATATTCCATATCTTTCTCGCGCCAGCAGCAGACCTAATGCGTACCCAAACTTCCGAAATCATCCATGTTGATAATGCAGGGCGAATAGAGAAGGGGTTTTTACTCATTGTGTGAGAAGATTCCCTTGATCAGGACGCCAAGATATTTGCACCAGTTGATGAGCTCAACGTTGGAAAGCAGCACTTCTCTGAATTTCATTTTTTTCGTAATCATCCCAGCGGCCGAAGAAAGGTGGAGGGCGAACGTGCATTCCCTTTCTCCGGGGAGGAGGGGGTGGAGGCAACGAGCGCCGCGATCTTACTTTCATCCCCTTGCCGAGCATCTTTTTGACAAGGCCGATGGCGAGAGGAACACCGATGGAAGCCACATTCCGAGAAAACCCCATATTGCCGGGTTCCGCCGCCATGGACCATTCCTCTGCCGACAAGAAGCTTTTCCACGGCTTTTTTTCTGTTCTGAGGACAACAATTGAGTGAGTTTGTACAACTGTATTTCCTGGGGGCCGAAACCCTTTCGAAAAATCTTTTTCAACGCTTTTTCCGCGTCGAAACTCAGCCCCGCGGTTGCCAGAGCCTTGGCCGCCGGTTTGAGCAAAGGCCGGGCCAGACCCAGCACCGTGGAAAAAATGCTGCCGCCGCACTGTCCAGTATTTTCAATCTGCGTCTTGCTCATCCTCAGATCGGCGCCGAGCCTTTCGCCCGCCGCTTTTTTCATTCGGTTGATTTGGGCGGCGGTAAGGAGGAGGGCGTCTCCCCGTCTAACCCTTTCAGGTTTGAAGCGCAGAGTCACAACTTTATTTGTGGCAAAAGCTTTTTGAAGGCTTTTCTTTTGCCATCAGTCAGCGTAAGCTTGAATGGATGATACATCGTCGCCATCTTATATCAAAGAAAAGAAAAGTCCTGCCTCACGGCAGGGTTTTCAACCCACAACCAACTCGTTTCCAGCCTGTTTCATCACGAGCTCTTCCTCATTCAGGACAGCGGCAAAGATTGTGCAATCCTGAGCATTGGCGGATTAACTCAACCGGTAATGCAAAATCAACTTCTTCGGGTCGCCCGTCATGCTTTCTTTGGTCGCTCTGAGGTCGAAGGAAATGACAGGGTAAAGTGTCAAGTAGTTGGCTACATTCAGCTGAGTCCCCGTGTTTCAATCACTTCTGTATCTGTAATTTACCAGATCGCGGCGGATTCGTGTTTGATCATCGCCTTTATAATCCAGTTGGGGGTAATAACTCTCGCCGTACTGAAGGCGGCAAGTGGAAAGTTTTGCTGTGTTGTCCCCGTCGAGGTTGAGGGTGTCGAAAAAGTAGGGATTCATTGTCAGAGCATTTTGTTTTTGTGTTTGTTGAAAGAAAACGAAGACATGTCAGGCGTTTTTTACACCGGGGGAAATTTGCCATTGACCGCAAGCACCTCCTCGGCTGGAGCTGTTTATCAACGTTTCTTTCAAGTAACGCCATTGAGTAGGCTTCAGAAAATTTTCGTTTACAAACTTTTGTCCTTCGGGGGAATGCTGCAACTTCGGAACCCACAATTCGAGCTTTTGGACAACAATTCGCCGCCCAGTGCCCCCAGTTTAAAGGATCAGTTCAGCGTTATTCTGCAGCTCAATTTCGAAATCATGTATCGTCGGACGCAAGAGTTTGTCCGACAGCTCCTCGAAAAACGAATAGCGGTTGAGCGGAATGACGGTTTTGACCATAGCGCCGCCATGTGAAAGAAGCGCGCGAGCTCAGATTCCTTGATTTATTGCGGCATCAGCTTTCACAGTATCGTCCTCGTCGTCGAGATACCAAAACTCGTCTTTTGCCCAGTTCTTGCATAATCGTCAGAATATTCCACCAAGTTTTTGATGAATATCACTTTGTGGATGTCGCTGGCTTCGTAAACATTCTTCCCCGCAGACCTCATAGTCAGGGTTTTTATCAGAGAGAAAGCGCTGTTGATTGGGGCCGACTGTGTGTCAGCAGCAACATTGCCACCATTTGCGAATACCTGGAATTGGTACTCAACTAGGAAATAGGCATTGAACCAGTCGTGGACAACGTCCCTGTCTTTCACTGAGAACTTCATTCCGGTTTTGGTTTGGTGCTGACCATTGACCGGAAGCGCGAGCGGTGTGTCCAGATTGACCCGCTCATAATCCACCTTCTCGAGATAGCATGGTGAGCTGACCATTGTCGGTATATTTTCGGTGTCCTCAACTACCTTTTTCCCGCAGCACAATCCAACCTCAAATCCCACCTCGAGGCGGGGTTTTTCACCGTTTTTGTTCGCCATCTTTGCCTCTGTTTTATATAATTTAATGAAAAAACCTGCCCTCTTCCGGCCTAGCTAGAGGCCGGAGTCCGCAGGAAAAACGCCTGTAAAAACTTTACTACAGCCCAAAAAGCTACTGGAAAGGGTTTGCCACGAAGAAAAAATTGGCCGTGGCTGCCAAGGTGATAGAAGATGTTGCGAAGAAATGGCTGGCAAGGTAGGCCCATTGGCAGATCTTTCTCCCCGCGCCGCGGCGCATTCCTCGCCCAAAGTTCGATGTGCCGACACCCAACGCGGTGCACCAACCCGACCTGCTCTTCATGCCGCATGACAAAGTTGGGCGCAAAGTTTTCAAATACGCGCTGACTGTTGTCGATGTGGCCAGCCACTTCAAAGAAGCTGAATCTTTGACCTCAAAAAATTCTGATGAAGTCGACCAGGTCTTCGAGAGAATTTACAGGCGCGGACCTCTCAAATGGCCAAAACTGCTGTAAGTTGATCCCGGGAGCGAGTTAATGTGAGCTGTCTAGAGAGAAATGGAAAGCCACAAAACCGCCATTCACCGCGGGCGCGTTGAAACTCACCGCGACCAGGCCATTGTCGAACGCTTTAACCGCATTCTTGCCGAGCGTCTGCTCGGCCACCAGTACGCCGTTGAAATGCTTCTGCCAGAGGGCGGTCTGTTGCGTTGGTGAAAAGGTTTCCCAAGGTTGTTGCTGCTCTCAACCAACAAATCACGCAGCTGACGGAGCAAAACCCCGCAGTTGCAATCAAACAACAAACTGTTTTCGCAAAACCGTCGACAGCTCCTTATTTAAGACCCGTTGGCGGAGCTGAAAAGAAGCTCCCTGCCGGTGTGGAAGTTCGCTATTTATTTCAACCTGGCAAGTTGGAAGGTGGTGTGCAAAAGGCCACTGATCCGATCTGGGCTTTGAAAACTTTCACGCTCGAAAGGGCCATCATAAAACCGAATCAACCTGTCATTTATTGGCTTCACGACGGTGGTTGTGCCCCCGGACATCAAATTGCCGCCGGCCAACCCTGGTTAATTCCCCACCTCGGGGCGGGGGAGGTGATATTCGATGGGCTCTGTGTGAATCTCGTCCGGCAGCACCCACCGCTTGTCGTAAAACGGCTTGTTGTAAAACGCGCTCAGCCTCAGCTTCTACTGCTCATAAGTCATCATCCGCCCGTTTCTCATGCGGAAGACCCTGTTCGACGCCATGTCCTGGCTCCCCTCAAGCGCCGCCTTGAAACGCCCCCACGCGGCCGCGTTCTGCTCCTTCGACATTCCTTTCGTGCTGGCTTTGCTTTTCCCATTGTCCACTTCCTCAACGAAATAACATTTCGAGCAAGTCGCGATCATCCGCTGGCCAATACACTCGAGTTTGAAGAGGCCCGGCGTACGGCCGCTCCACTTGTCCCAAGCCAACGGCTGTTTTTTGTTTGCCTCGAATTCTGCTCTCACTTTCCGGATTCACAACGTCTTCCAACCTTTCACCACTGATCGCCATGTAGTTGGTGTCGCTGTCCATCTGGATCAGCTCGAAATCGGTCCTGTCAACAAACCTGTCGAGAAAATGGTAATAAAACTCCAGCATCCGCAGCTTCGCCGGCTGATACACCGCGATTCCGACCTGAAAGGGCCTTCTGATTGTGATTCGCGGCTTCCGGCTTTCCAGCTCGTCCGCTTGCCCGATTTCATCAAGATCGCAGAAATAGGAGCTCCGCAAAGCCATGTCGACGAACTTCTCGTCTGTCGTGTAAGCCACGTTGGTTTGCCGCTCCAGAGCTTCAATCATTTTTCCGTACGCGCTGTTGCCCAACAGCTTGAAAACCTCAGCGAGGTGCGCCTTGCTTTTTTCCACGTCTCCTGTGCGGAGCGCCTCTGTCACCTGCTCCACGAACCAGGTGAGGATTTTCTGCGGTCGGTAGTCGATTGTTCGGTGGACCGCCGTGATCTCCGCTCTGTTGTGCACATACCACCGCAGAAGAATGGCGTGCAACATCATCTTTTCTGCGACCAGCCCTCCCACCAGCTTTTTTCCGTCTCGGCGGGCTCTGACTGTGCGCCGCAGGTAGTCCAACATGTGGTGGGGCACGGCTTCGGTGGGCACCTTCGTGTTGATGAAGAACGGGCACATCTCTTCTAACTTGGGCCGCAGAGGCTGTGGAACCTCGATGTCAACCTCGGCGAACCCAAACCAGACGCCGTCTTTGAGCGGGCCTATACAGGGCCTCTCTGAAAACCACTGCTGTGAGAGAGCACCCTGTATAAATATTGTTATAAATAAATAAATAAATAAATTTGAGCCTTGGTGTGGACAACCTTTTCCTTCTCGCAAGGCATTTCTTTGAGCATGGTTGAAAAATAAAGGGCGTTAGCGTCGTAGCCGAGAACTTTTCGGCAAGGTTTTGGGTTGTCAACTCCCCGCCCAAATTTTCTGCCCCGAGGCAGGGATGGCGAGAATTTGATGCGATCTGATCTTTGTGGCGCCGACTTCGTGGCGCTTCGTGAACACGAGGCTTGGCCCTCCGACAATCTCACCTTTCAGAATCTCATACGCTTCGTTGCAGGGGCTCCAGAACTCCGCGCTCCGCTCAACCGTTCCCCGAAGGAGATAGTGACGGCTCACGCCGGGAGTGCTGACGGCGTCGTTTAGGATGTCGAGGCCTTTCTTGTTGTAAAAGGCCCGCATTTTCTCCAAAGCTTCCAGCCCGGGGGCCACGTCAAGGTTATTGTAATGACGCAGCCAGTCGGTGAAGGTCCGCATGCTCTTGTTTTTGAACAGACACTTGCACTCCTTCCATTCTTGCAGCGAGAACACGAATTTCTCTCTCAAGCGTGAGTACCACGCGGGATACTCTGGGAGGCCGGGATAATCGAGCTTTTCGGGGGAATCAAACCACTCGTACGGGAACCACGATTTCTCGGCTGTGCAGCCGTGAGATTTGACCAACTTGTCGTAGCTGGTCCCCGGCCCAAGCTAGTTGATAATGTCCAGGAAGCGAAACTCTTTCGTCAGCAAGAAGATAATCTTGTTGGCACTTAAACGTTGCCAGTGGCGCTGGCGAGCCGCTCCACGAAATGCTCTCTGATACGGTTCAGGTCTTAGCGGCCGGAGTTGAACCCGAGAACGAGCACTTGGTCGCACCATTCGTCGATCTTGGCGTGGCGTGTTTTCTGCAGCAGATTGAAGTCTTCAGGAACAAACTCCACTCTCACCCTTTCGCGAATGTTCTTCCCGCGCCACTCCAGTTCTTCCACAAACTTGCGCGCAAACTCTTTGGGGTCTCATTCACAGATGTGCGTGGGCGCGCGTTCGAGCGTGTCACCGACGGCGAGTGAGATCGGCACGTGCACGTTTTCCAAAGTGAGCAGGGGCGACGGCTCTTTCTACTGATTTTTGTCGCCGTAAGCCTCGAAGTCGTACCGTATCGCGCGTGGGTAGCCTTTTGTGAAGGTTTTGCGGCTTTTGGCAGTCTCGCCCAACTTCATACGCCCACCCCTCGACCACGCGGAAGCCCGCCGCGTGGAGCGCTCTTGTCCGAGCCGCGGTGGCCTGGAACAGGGCTTCGCGCGTCTTGTTCCAGCGGTCAACGATTGTCTCGCGGTCGGGGAAACATTTCGGGCACCCGTAACAGTGGCATCCGTGATACTGGAAAATTGTTTTGGTGGCGGGGTCAAAGCCATTCACGGGTCCCTGGCGATCTACCGCTCTCCCCGATGCCCGCACATTGCGTGGTGAATGTGAATGTTTCGGTGTTTTGCTTCTTCTTCAAGCCAGTTGGAGGGCCCGGCGTAAACGGTTTTGTCGGGAAAGAAGGCTTTCTCGAAGGATGTTTGCGGCGCCTAGACTCTTTCAGCTGGGCAGACAATTTGCGTGTCACCTCGGGCGCGTCTTTGGGCGTGCCGTTGGATGTCGGGAGATTTCGTGAACTTGGCGCGGCAATAGATGCACGCGTATACTCTTGCCAGCCTCTCAATGTCCTTGATAAGAGACGCGTGCCCGTCGAAAACGCCGATTGTCAAAACGTCTTTCAGCTTTGCTGGCGCGTTCCGCCTAAGGCGCCAAACCACCCCCATTTCTTCCTGCTCGAGCTCATAGACGCGGATGCCGAGCCACCCGGGGAAAGCTCTCCCTTGGTTGAGGTGTTGCTCAACCTTGTCCAGTTCATCGAGTCATGTTCTGGGACAATCTGGACAAGGATCATTGAAGAAACTCTGCGCAAGCGCGCGGGCCGCCCTTGTACATCGATCTGGCCTTGCCCCGCGGTGAGCCGCAACGCAGCGCCAGAGACAAAGATTGTCCCAAAAAGTGTCCAGCGCCACCATTGGCCCCCCACGCCCCCGCGCAAGATTGCGCAGCCAGTCCGGAAGGGGACCTATTCACACCAACGGTTGGCGGTCAAGCACAGCCTTCACATTAAGGCTGAAGAAGCTTTGAAACACCCATTTTGTGTTTGGCCTTTCAATTTGGTCCACGCCCAACCGATCCGTCTCTTTGCTTTTCAACCATCCATGGGGAGCCTTTGTTTTTGAACTGCACAATCCCGTCGCCGTTTTCGATGTTGCGCAGTTGATAGCTGTAAATGTGTCTGAGGTAGAAGGCCGTGTGAACGTTCTCTCTAATCCTCGCCAGGAACTTGGGTGTGGCGTCTTTGTTCAGGCTCTGAATCGTGCGTCAAACGACTAAACGGTGCCCCCGCCTTCCAGCCTCCACCCCCTCATATTCCCCATCGTCGAGCAGGTCCTGAATCCCTGTCAGGTGGTTCGTTGCCGTTCGCCTTCTCGCGACAGGGTCGGTGTCAAACAGCCTCAGAATCTCTTGTCTATTTTGTCTTTGTTGCAGACTTTTTTTCAGCCGCGGTCGAGATATCGGTTTGAAGGGTTGCGGGCGTAACGGTTTGGGCAGCCGCGGCTTCGTTTCATCAGAAATGGGCTTTTCCAGCACGTTTTGAACGGCCGCGTGGAGAGGGCCCGTTGGTGGCGCAGTTTCGGCAAGAACCTCCGCAAAATTCTGCTCTTGCAGTGGGTTCCTTTTCCGCGAACAACTGCTGGATAAACTCTTCGAGAGCTTGTTGGTCAACGCTGTTTGCCTTGATGGAGTTCAGGAGAGTTGTGTCTCGAATGGAAGATTCACCGGCGTTGTGCTTATCTAAAAAGCGACCCAATCGGCGCCGTTTAAAAAACGAAATAAATCGCTCCGGCGTTGACGGTCAGCGGAGCTGCGAGCTGCCACCCCAAGGGCGGCGATGTGGTCAGCAGCGCGCTGCCGCCCCCAAAAGCGGCGTAGTGGTCAGCAGAGTTGCGTTGAGCAGCGCGCGCCGCGTCAATCCCTCTGCGCGGGCGGGCTTTGCCGTGGGTTGCGCGGCAAAGAGCTGCTTTTTCCAACCACAGAACCGGCCATGCGGCTCTTGCTGTGAAAGGGGCGTTCCCACGCATCAGACGAGTTCGCGCCAGTTGGCGTCAGGCGTGATGCTGTGATGAACATTTTTTTTCGTAACACGCAGCATAAAATCCGTACAGCCCGTCTGGAAAACATTCATAGCGGT
Organism: Pachyseris speciosa; assembly: GCA_016490735.1. NCBI lineage: Eukaryota > Metazoa > Cnidaria > Anthozoa > Scleractinia > Pachyseridae > Pachyseris > Pachyseris speciosa. The sequence goes on along the minus strand of JAEMWC010000587.1, from coordinate 292,638 downwards.
GCATCACCTTCAAGGAGAACACGTGTTTCATGCTGAAGAAATTTGTGAAATTTTCTTCACGAAGCGTGTCTCAGCCCCAGGATGAAAGCTCTTCCTCGCCGCTTTCAGAAAGCTTACCAGGTTGGTAGTGAACAAGCTCCCAACCCAGAGCCTTTCGCTCTCTTATTTTAATGGCGACGAGCTCGTTGAGAATCTGCTTCCGCAACTCTGGCGGAAGCTTTTAAATTGCCTCGAAAATCTCCGTCTCTTTTTCAAAGGGCGGCCATGTTGGAGTTCACAAGAGCTGTGCCTCGAATGGAGGATACGCTGGCGCGGCGTTTCTCTGAAAGGGCGGGCACCGGGCCCGGCGCGCTGCAAGCTCCGAAGTCGGCGCCGTTGGCAATTTCCGTCTCTTGTCTGTAAACTGCCATTTTGGAGTTCACAAGAGCTGTGCCCCGAATGGAAGATACGCTAGTGCTGCATTGTCTAAAAGGGCGCTTTCTTCACCGTGTAGTATAGTCGGCGTCGAATGAATCACCGGCAGTTTACAGCCGTATTTCTCCCCCAAAAAGGCCCCCAGCATTAACTTCGCGGGAGCAGGGGGTGAGCGCAAAGCTAATGCTGGAGACGTTTTTTTTTTCTTGGGGGGGGGGGGGGGAGGGATACGGCCGTAAACTGCCAGTATTCATTCGACGCCGACTATACTACTCGCTCGTTTATCGGGGAAGATAACCGGGGTAATTAGAAAGTAGGTCCTCCCAGTCCTCGTCAGGCCAAGTTTCCGCCATCTTTGAAATATGAGATAAGCTAGAATTTATCCATGAACTTGATTCAGCCTCAATTAATTTTTTATTTTGTGGTTTTACTTTCTCCGGTGAATTTTTTGAGGGGATCAGAATGGGGATCATTAAACCAAGGATCAGTGTTTTGATACGGACGATAAACAGTAGGCCCCGTCTGACAACTCTTCATAATTGATTCTGTGGGACGTAAAAGAACCCACACACTGTTCGAAAAGAGTAGGGAACGTAGTGGTGTGGTGCGGTGTGGTGGTCTATTTCTCAACTGATGGTTAAATGCTCGGAGATATTACCTGCATAAGCTACTCTAAAATCCGAGGGTAAATAAAATAATGTATGTATGTATGTATGTATGTGTGTATGTATGTATGTATGTATGTATGTATGTATGTATGTATGTATGTATGTATGTATGTATGTATGTATCTGTGTATGTATGTTGAATGTTGAAGCCCGCATTCCCGAACATTTGTAATATTATACTCGGACTTCAGCCTCAAGCTTAGCTTTCCGAAAATTCTTGCAGTAAAATCCCGCCCTCGAAACTATAAAACCTTTTCATGAAAAAAGAATTGTTATGTCCTGAATAATGCAGCCTTTAATTTAGCGGAATCTGCTCCAGCACTGATCTTTCTTTGACCGTGTTTGCGAGATATGAGTCGAAATTGAAGCCATTTGTGCAGGTCACGATGTGACAAATTGTAAATTCATCCAGCGGTGGCTAGAATGATAATGTTAATGGTAGTTACAAGTTGAATGTAATCCATATAAGGGAAGCATGATATATGAGATATGCTAGACTTTGCACATCGAAACTGGATTTTATTGATAGACTTCACCGACTTTCATCACATCTCCTTCACCAAGGCTTCAAATCTACGCTGCTTCGTAAATCGTTAACTAAATTCTTGAAACGCCACGGTGCTATCGTTGAGAAGTATGGTGCTACACTACAGGAGATGAGATTAGCAATCCAGAGATGAGATCATATCCTTTATATTATCCTGACGCCCAAATTTGAGATCCTTGTTGCTTCCATTCATTACATTTTTACGTAAATGTGCTTAGTTCGTTATTTAGTTCACGTGTGCTTAGTTCGTTATTTAACGTACTCCTATTATTTTACGTTGTTTTCCTTGCTAATATGTATTGTCAATAACTGTGCTCACAGTGTGGGTGGCTCCTCCTAAAATGTTCTGCAATTGGTATAGGATTTGATGGAGCCGAAACCAATTGTGGAATTGCACACATTTTAGGTATCCTACTGATGAACAGTTATTACATTCAGGTATTTTTAGAAGCAACAATTGTTTGCGGTCTGTCACCTTTGAATTTGAATTCTGATGTTTTCGCTACCGATTATTAAACCTCGGAAGCTAAAGTGTTGGCTTTATCACGTTACGTTACGCTCTCTGTCAAATCTTACGTTAAATTCCAAAAGCGTCCACCCCCTTCCCCTCCCGGGGCATACCCCAGGTATTTGACCGGAGGAGAGCCCCGGACAACAGGGAATTTGATCCGACATGAATGTCGCGCAGTGAGGCATTCAACAATCGGCTAAACAGTGGTCAGCGATCGCCAACTAAAGGATTTCGCGCCTTTCGCGCGCAATTAATCCACTCACCACGTCAGCTGCTTCGCTCCCTTTACTTCTAAATTCAACGTGGAGTTTTCCGCTGTTTACTAAATATACGGTCGATATGCCTTTATATTCAAAGTTTGGAGTGCCGAAAAAAGACATCAAAAAGGAGTTTTGGAACACAGTTTTTGGGATTTCGTTTGCAAAGTTAAGCGATTTTAGATTAAAATATTTATTATGGACCTTTCAATTTGACTACGAGGACGAGATTGAGTACAAGTACTCAAGAAATCTAGTTCGCGTACTTTAGATAATGCCTTTTGATACCAATCTTGTTTCTAAAATGTCCTTTTCTGTTATTAAGCAATAAAGAAGAGTGAGGGTTCTGGGGAGCTGACTGGTCAGTGCTAGTTTGAAGTTTGAAAGTCGTACTCTTACTCGATCTCGTACTCGTAGTCAAATCTAAAGTCCCCTATTATGAGCTATCCGGGGACGTGACAAAACGCTTCATGCGTCATGTAATCTGCCATAGATTTAAATTTGATTTGAACCCTTTTGAGGCCCTAACGGAGGGGCGTTTGACCGTATAAACTGACTGGAAACATAGCGGGGCATTTGACCAAAAATTTTCAGAAAGTCAAATACTCGGGGGTTTGTCTGGGGGTTGGGGGGAGGGGGTGCGAGGATGGGCGCTTTTGGAATCGACTGATACATCAAGTTGACATTTGTCTTAAATTTTCATCACTGTTAGAAACTGTATCTGATGATGAGAGGAGTAATTTTAGTAATTATTTCTCCACGTATAAAACACCTTTCAGGAAGGTATAAAATTTCATCCCTTATGCTGTCTTAAAAGAAAGAGAAAAAAAAAAAGAAACTGATAACTCAGCCTTCCCAGGCTCGCTTAAAAAAGAGTTATGCACAAAATTAGACTAAAGTAAATGATCTTTATGAGAAACCATCACAGTTGGTTAAACTTTGCACTTTTTCAGAGACCTGTTCAGAAAAAAATATATTGTTGTGAAAATAAAGTTTTCTGTCCTTCATGATTGAATTTTCCAAACGTTGGCCTAATTCTGACCCCGCTATTCTAGCTGCCATCTGATGGTTGCGTAATATTGCATCAATGAAACGAACTACAGTCGGAAGTCTGACAGTCGGAACTCGGAACGTGGAACGCCGGAACTCGAAAATCGTGGGGTTTTTTTTCTTTTTTCTCTTGCACGTCGCCTTTCATTTACCTAGAAAGGTTGGTTACACAAAATATTGATTGTAACGGTATCAAAATTTAAAAGCAGTTAGTAATATTAACAGGTCTGCAGCCTGTTTTTCCAGAGGTCGGAAGTCAGCCAAAAGTGGGAAATAAAACACAAATAGCGCAGATAAACATGGCAAACCAACGCATTTAATAGCGGAGCACCATGGTTAAGAAAATATGGTAACCCATCTGCTCGAGAAAATTTGGTTTTGGTCACCGTACGACCGTACGACCGTACGACCGTACGCGCGTACGTCCGCCCTTCCATGTATGGGATGTGAAATGTCCCATTAATTGTATCCTAATAATAATAATAATAATAATAATAATAATAGCAATAATAATAATCCAATATGTCAGCCATACTCCAGTTGACCCTCTAGTTTATAGCGTACATCTTTGATATTGGACATCCATGTTATGGTCAATTGACACCTGTCAAAACAAGGCATCCGCTGACCAATATCATGTGACCGTATCGCGGGCTCATGTTTAAAGCTCATCGAGGTCAGCTGTTTTTTTTCAAGTCAGGTGTGGGACACCCAAACCAAAACAAGGCTTAATTTTTCGCTCGCTTTCTGCGGCTCAAAATTTCACATTCAGTTGGTTTCTTCATTTTGATCAAAACAACTTCATCTTCTTTCCAAGTTCTTCGCGTATAAGGCATAAAAATCAGGAACTAGTTTAAAGATACTCCGGACGGTGAATTTTCAAGTGATAAAAATGGAGAACAAAAATTTTTTTTTAGGAAAAGCTTAACACTTAGGATCCACTTGCATGGTGCTCGGATTGTGTGGTTAAAAACAAAATGATTCAACGCTTCAAGGGCTTTCACTTTACCGCGGCATCTTGCAGCTCACCAAGAAAGGTCGGTTAACAGTTCACCGGCATTAATGGGAGGAACGAGTAGCTAAAACTTAGTGGAAGAAGTTCTTCCTTTGGACAAACCGCTTGCTATTTTTGGTGATTCGTGTTCTTACTTAAGTGGATACGTATTTTCAAGAACCTCTACAACACAGGTAAATGAAATAAATTGAAGCTTAACATTTGGTTTATCGTTGTTACTTTTGTTCAGGAATGAAACTTGTATTTTTCTTTCGACTAGACATAAATAACCATCATCTCTACTCGTTTTATACGCAAAGAACTACTTGAATTGTTTGTTTGTTTTGTTTGGTGCTTTGCGAGGGAACGAGTGTTTTACTCCGCTTGGCTGAGTGTTTTTCGATGTCTGTGCCTCGACAGCGTTAAGAAACGATTGCCCTTATCTTATTAACACGAAATCGCAATTGATGAGTCCTCGTAAAAAAAAAAAAAAAAAAAAAAAAAATAATAATAATAATAATATATCACATTTATATTGCGCATTTTCTATGCAATATTCAAATGCGCATTACAACACTGGTCGGGGGACTTTGCCAGACTGCTTATAACGCAGTTTACAATTAATGAAGATGAGTTATGAGTGCCCCCGTAATGTAAATATCAAATTAAGACAGACACTAGGGGTGGTCACTGCCAGAGTTTTGTTGCGTCCCTAGTGGTTCTTTTACGTTCCACAGAATCAGAGAATTATGAAGAGTTGTGAGACGGGGCCTACGGTTTATCGTCCTTATCCGAGAAGACTAGAAAGTCTAACCGTTTGTAGATGTCATTACAAAGGCAGCACTTTCTCCTCAATTATTTAAAGACCCTGAGTGTTGGTCCGGCCGGGGTTCGAACCCACGACCTCCCGCACGGTAGTCCGGTACTCTACCACTGAGCTAACCGGTGGGCTAAACGATCAAACATTTTCATCCAACATCATGTTTGTCAAACATAACGTTGGGTGGCTAAACGCACAAACAAATGTTTGACCAAACACTGCAGACAGAGTGAGTCCACAGAACGATTTTTTGCGTATTGTCGCTGAAATTTCGACGTTGTTTGGTTCAATTGGTTGCTTCTTACCCGCTGTGCACGTTTTGTTGCTTGGGGTGGCTAAATGATCAAACATTTGTTCATAACGCGAAATGTTGGATGAAAATATTTGATCTCGATCAAACATGGAAAGCCATTTAAATACAATGTTGAGAGATGTGGCTAAAAGGTCAAACATGCTCGTCCAACACGATGTTGGATGAAAATGTTTGATCGTTTTTTGATTGTTTAAATTTGTTTTCGAACAAACATACGCTTCGTGTATTGCTGTCTTGTAATGTTTTAATGTTTTGTGGTTTTGAACCGCGGTCAATTCCTGTTGACTGCTCTAAGCGTAAAACATGGGCGCAAGGAAAGCCATGCGAAGTTGTTCAATACCAGTACAAAAAAAAAATTATAATCGTAGAGCTCCCCTTTTAGGCTTGGCTAAATCTATATATTACAGACTTGAAGGTTCGTATGCTAGGCAACATACTTTTTCAAAAGTGAAATTTATGTACTTTTAATTTTGCCCGACGCAACTGTGAAAATGATCCCACTTGATGTTTTGTCAGGTGGTTTTAACTTGGTCAGCAATGGCTGATGTGTGGTCATTTTTAGTGAGAGCCTTGAAATGTTCAGTTTTCCTGGCGTAAAGTTTTCTTTTTGTTTTACCAATATAAAAATAATAAATCAACCGGCCAGGTAAATGACTTTAGACTTCTGAGAGCGCTTTAAGCGGTCCTTGTAAGGAAAGAAAGATATTAGATTTGATGCAGCGATTGTTATACAGGATTACAGGCGGGTGCGAAGAGTTCAGCGAAGAGCCTCTCGGCTTGCTCTCGGACAAAAACGTGGTGAGATGGAACATGAAGATCGTTTACGGAAGCTGAAGTGGCCTACACTCAAAACACTCAGACTGTTTCTTTCTCAAGATCGTATTTGACATGAACAAACTAAACTTTGCCGACCTTTTTGAATTCACCAAGTGCAATTCAACCCGCGCTAACCATCCGTATATGCTTTATCTTAAGCCTGGAAAGTGTAATCCGTATAAATACTCTTTTCCTATCCGAATCGTACGGCACTGGAATAGTCTACCAGGTTCTGTTGTTGAGGCTGGGAGCCTAAGTCCTTTTAAGAGTGCGCTGAAGCGCTTTCTAAATATCTAATTATCTAAATGTTCATTAAATTGTCTTGTTTATTGTTATTGTTGATCATTAGTTATCTAATTTACCTCCTGTAAATAGCTCTTAAAGTATTCATATTGTACATAGTTGTTACCTGTTTTTATCTTTTATTCAGGGAAACATCATAGGGTCAACCTTTAGTTTTCCTTTTCAAGATGTTTTACAACTTTTAGATTCCCCATCTTGAATAAATACGTTATGTTATGTTATGTTTAGTAACACGATAATTGTATCTTTTGTTTGCTTATCTTGCTTTTCGTTTTACCTTGTTGAGCTGCGTTCCTTGCTGTACTTTGCATCGACGATTAGCTGGACAGTTTAGTTTAAGGTTTTAGGAACAGTTAATACAGGGCTTTTAGGCTTGTTTCTGTTTCTGGTTTTTTCCTTCCAAACACCGCTTCAACCGCTCTCAGAAGTCCTAAGTCATTTAAAAGGCCAGTTGCTGGGACTACGATTATTTTATATTGGTTCCGGACAAAAGGAAGACTTCACGACAGAAAAACTGAACTTTTTTAGACCCTCGATAAAAATGACTACACATCAGCCATTGCTGACCACGCCGTCAAAACCAGTTTGACATTTTAGCGTCGGGCAAAACTGCTTGTCGTGAGCCAGCTTTTAATTTTAACATCAGTAGAATAAGTAAGAAGTTGTTGCTTTATTAATAAGCTGTTTCCTTTTATAGCGGAGCACCATGGTTAAGAAAATATGGTAACCCATCTATTCGAGATAATTTGGTTTTGGTCACCATACGTGCGTCGTCCATACGTACGTACGCCCGTACGTCCGCCCTTCCATGTATGCGATCTGAAATGTCGACCATACTCCAATTGACAGGCTAGTTTAAAGCGCACATCTTTGACATAGACCCTTTTCATAATGGCGCCCGACATATTATTCTTTTATTCTTATGATAATGAGCCCTACTAGCCTCGTCAGCATGTGCAAAATTCAATAGAATTTTTTCATTAAAGTGAGGTTAGTAGGGCTAATTAACACATTTACAAAAGAATAATTAAAATCGTCCACCATTATGAAAAAGGTCTATTGAACATCCGTGTTAAAGCAAATTGACACCTGTCAAAATAGGGTATCCACTGACCAGTATTATATGACCATATCGCGGGTTCAAGTTAAGACCTCATCGAGGTCAGCTTTTTTTTTTTTTGAAGTTGACCGCTGACCAGGTACTGGTTTTCGATTGTATCGCAGGTTCAAGCCAGGTGTGGGACATCCAAACCAAAACGAGGCTTAATTTTTCGCGCGCTTTCTGCGACTCGAGATTTCACATTCAGTTTTTTTTCATTTTGAGCAAAAACACTTCATCTTCTTCGAAGTTCAGTTTCTATCTTTCGCGTAAATGGCATAAAAATCAAGAACTACTTAAAAGATACTTCGGAAGGTGAATTTTCAACTGATAAAATGGAAGAAAAAAAGGAATTTCTCAGGAAATTCTTAAATTTTGGATCCACTTGTATGGCGCCCGGATTGTGTGGTTGAAAAACAAAATGATTTAACGTTTCAAGGGCTTGTTTACTTTACCGCGGCATCTTGCAGCTCACCAAGAAAGTTCACTTAACAACTCACCGGCATTAATGGGAGGAACGAGTAGCTCAAACTTGGTGGAAGAAGTCCTTTCTTTGGACAAACCGTTTGCTATTTTTGTAGATGCGCGTTTTTACTATAGTGGATAGATGCGTATTTTCAAGTGGTAGAAAGCTCGACAACACAGGTAACTTAAATAAATTGAAGCTAGCGCTTAGCATTTGGTTTAATCATTGTTACTTTTGTTCAGGAATGAAACTTGTATTTTTGTCTCGCCTGGATATAAATAACAATCTACTCGTTTTGGACACAAAGAGGTAGCTAGTCGAATTGTTTGTTTGATGTTTTGCAAGCGAACGAGTGTTTTTCCTCCGCTTGGCTGACTGTACATGTTTTTCGACGTCTGTGTTTCTACAGTGTTAAGAACTGAAAGAAACGTTTGCCCTTATGTTATTAACACGTAATCGCGATGGATCCTCGTAAAATTAAGGATTAGTATCACTTATGTCTTGCGCGACGAAGGCAATTTCAGCAACTTTCAATTCTGAAAACTGCCACAAGTGATATTTACTCGGCCCCATGCGATTACCCATCCAAACTATCAGGATTGCTTTCCTTTTTCTCTTTTCTACGACATTTAAGCTTATGTCTAAGCTTAACTTACTACGATATGATATTTGTTAAGTCCCGGCTAAAAGATCAAACATTTTCATCCATTATCGTGTTTGTCAAGCATAACGTTTGGTGGCTAAACGCAAATCAATGTTTGACCAAACACGGGATCAAGTGTGTCCAAAAAAAAAAATGATTTTTGCGTATTAATGCTGAACTTTTTGACGTTACTTGGCTCATATGGTTGCTTTTTACCGTTTGTGTTGGAGTGGCTAAAGGATCAAACATTTGTTCGTAATGCGAAATTTTGGATGAACATGTTTGAGTTTAGATCAAACATGGAAAGCCATTTAATCCACTATTGTGAGAGGTGGCTAAGCCGTCAAACATGCTCTTCCAACGATGTTGGATGAAAATATTTGATCGTTCTTTGATTGCTAAATTTGTTTTCGAACAAACACACGCGTCGACTGCATTCTTTTCTTGTAATGTTTTGAGGTTTTTGAACCGCGGTCAATTCCTGTCAGTCTGTTGACTACTCTAAACATAAAATATTGGCCAAAGGAAAGCTATGCGGTGTTGTTCAATACCAGTAAAAAAATAATAATCGTGGAGCTCCGCTTTTAGGCTTAGCTAAATTTATATATTAGATTTACTGTAAGATAGTTTTCCTTAATCTCGGTTCCAGACCCCTATATTCAAAGTATATAAATTTCAAACTTTTTAAACGATTGTTTTACGATTCGTCGGATTTCAGAATATTTTTATGCTGAAAAGTCGGCTATGTGGTTTATACTATAATATTAGCACTCACCATTCACCCCACAAAAACTCCTGTTGAAACCCTGTGTGTTAATAGCTGGTATATTTTTAGCGTCCGTTCCATGAAACAGCTGCCGTTCATTATTTCTTGGGTTGGTTTTATCCATGTCTTTTTTTCTCATCATATAACACTGATAAAGATAAGGATTTTGAATTCGCTCAATTTTCTGAATGTTTAACCCGCTGGCCGTGTGTTGAAATTTGCGCATGACATCTTGGTACTCATAGGAACCTGGGGCGAGTGTCACTGTATGCACCGTCATATCTTCAGAGCGGAAAAACGCAAAAAGCATGCGCGAACTCCGAACGAGCGCATGACGCAGAAATTTGAAAAAAATGGCGGGTTTTAACTTTTTTTTTATCTCAAAAATCAGAATAGGCCTCTGCAGGCATCCTGGTACACAGCAATAATTATTCCAGGGAAACAACTAGTTGTACATATACCCTTCTTGTCCTTCAATTTTCTCAACACTTCTTGAACTATAAAAATCGTTTAGAGGTCTTCGTTTCTCTAGAGGCATGAAAAGAGATCGCTTTCGGAAGCCCATTATTTCCATGGGCCGGTTAACAAAATGTGGCTGTCTAAGCAAACTGCTGAATATCTAAGGTCGAGAGCTCAGCTGAGGGTAGGGATAGAGTCAGTCTTCATTTTATGAGTTTGCCAAAGTGTCTCGTTTTTTGCCACAGTGGGTTTTTAAATTGTTGCGTAAAAAAATAAGTATCGTTCTTGCAGTCAGGTAATCGACGCTTGGTGACATTTGGCTACATATGAGGTTTTCCATCATGCAAATCCCTTTTAACATGTGAAAACCACGATGAACAAAATTTTCATCTTTCAAAAGTATTTTAAGTGCTGTAGTTTGATTTTATCACGAGTTAATCAAGTAAAAAAACAAACAAACAAGCATTAAACAAGTTAAGATCCCTAATGTTCCTATATAGCTACGGAGTGTAAACAAACCGTGCACGAAATTCTTGGTGTCATGATCAACCTCTGGCACATTTTGTGGCAATATAAGCAAACCACTGAATATCTAAGGTTGAGAGATCAACTGTGGTTAGCGAAAGAGTTAATCTGTGTGTGCTGTGTTTGCCAAAGTGTCTATAGTTTTTTTTTTTTTTGCCAGAGCGGATTTTAAATTTGTTTCGCAAAGATTATTTTATCGATATACGGTGTGGCCAGTATTCACTACACGCGCTCGCTCGGGTGCTTTTCGCGGTATCTACTGTATTTCTTCAGAGAACTTCAGCTTGTCATAAACCGTATACACTGAGTTTAACCCTTTTACCCCCGGCTTACCAAATATCGTTCCTGAGGGAACGATGGCTTTGAAAACCTGCAACTTTCCCAAATCCCGGACTATTGTTGGAATGAACCACTGTCGTTGCCAAAAGGTCACTTTTGTAGAGTTAATCACCCTGGAAACTGACCTAGACTCCCAATTTTCATTTAATATGACTGTTTATTCTCTTGCAAAACCAAAATCGCCCTCGGAGAACAGCAAAATTCACGCAACTTTGTCTTGAAGTTTCGAACAGTCAAAATACGAAAGTTATTTTTGAAACTGTTTAACTTTACCAATGAGTGTTTATCGATACTCAAGTTTGTTTTTGCTGTAGACAATTTCACAAAATGTTCAGCAGTATAGCCAGAATTCAACTCACGTTGGAAAATATGTTTAGAAACCAAAACCTCCAAATTATTCCCCTCGTATTATTGCCTTTTCTGCCTGTTTGCTTCGCTATGAATTCAGGAGTGCATTGTCCTCCCATATCACCCAACGTTCTTTCAAAAGTAAAAAACTTTGCGCACATCGAGAGCAGCTTAATTAGAAAGGTTATTAGTTATGCAATAACATCGCTTTTTTTTTTTTTATATAAAACAGCCTTTCAGTTGTGTTAACGCAAAAAGAGCAAATGATTAGTAAAACGAACTGATTCTATCAAAAAAGCAGCTGACTAGCCTTGATTGTTATCCAAAGCACAGTGCTTTTAACAAAACACTTTTCAGCTTCTTCGAATGATCAAATAAGCTTAAACATCTTTCAGTGTGTTCCCTTTTTTTCCTTACCGTGACATGCTAATCGTTTCAGTGTCCAAGAGGTCACTGTCTCCAAAGCAGTCCGGTTATAACAAAACTCGATTAAAGGTCAAATGAACCGAAATTTCAAGGTTTTTTCTTAAGTCAATTTTTATTGAATTGTGTAGCTTAAGTAATTAATAAACATATTCTGGAGTTTCAGAGTGATCGGGTATTGTATCCTAGAGATATTGGATGCTGAAAAGTGCTTTGTTTTGGCTTTCGTATTCGTAAAGCGGCCGGGTGAATTGTCGGGAATTTGTCGGAATTAACAGTTGTGACGTCACTGTTGGCGAGCTGAAAAATTGCGGGAACATTAAAAATTACACCTAGTGAGTCTTGAAATTAGTGTCATTTTTTAGCGGAAAGCATTATGTTTTGTGCTGCAATAAACTGCAGCAACAATTGTAAGTGTAAAGTAACTACTTTCAAGTTTCCAGATGACCCCAAAATACTGAATGGCTCATAAGACTGAAGAGGGAATCGTTTGCTTCTACGAACGTTCACGCGTTTGTGCAGACCATTTTACATTTCACACCACACAGCTTCAAACAAAATCTCGTGGCAACGAGTTTGCTAGTTCCACCTTTCAAGCCACGAAAACTGACTTGAAAGATGATGCCCTACCAACTTTTTTCAAGAATAAAAACGTGGAATCTGAAACAGCCAGAAAAGAAGCAACACCGACAACAAACCTAGCTCGCCGAATAACGGGACGACTTCAAGCGGCAATTCCTAATCTATTCATTCAGCGTTTGCAAAACGCAGAAGGCTAGAAGTAGGCATTTTCCATCTTGTTTGAAACAGCTGGAAGTAGAGTGATCCTTTTGTTCTCTCTGATATTAAGTTTGCTGGGATGTGAAGAGCTGAGACG
>JAEMWC010000587.1:112500-277500 GCA_016490735.1 Pachyseris speciosa | reverse complement strand
TGGGCTAACAAAAAATATGACAATGTTTACAAGCATACATAAACATACTCATTTAGTGCCTTCATTTTCTAGATAATGGTTATAAGTTATCTAAATAACAGCTGCATTTGTGCACACAGCAGTAAAATTCTCATTCTCAGTAATACAGGACATGGAATGTGGAATCATCAGATGACTGAGATTTCACGACAGCAGACACTTTCATGGGCACACAGTTTCCACAAATGCACTTGCACTTTAAGCTCAAGTCAAGATTGTAAAGAAAAGTAAACAATTTATTAAAAAAGACTTAATTACTGGCATTTTGTCAATTACACGGATTCCCCTGTTACAACGACTGTACATGTTATCTTGCCTTTGGGATTGTTTACGCAGTGTCATCGGAATGAAATCGGACTCACAAAAACAGCTGCATGGAAATATGCTACTGCATAACAATAAACAGTGAAAATGTACAAAAAACACAGGGAGCAGATAAAATGCATATAAGACTTAATTACTGGCATTTTGTCAATTACACGGAATCCCCAAGCTTCTTATACCTATCTGAATTTGTCAATAAATTGTTATTGTTCTTGTTGTTATTGTATAAAATGTGTGAAATGAAAGTGAACAGCATGCAGTAGTAATTCTACGGCGACCTTTTCATAGTATGGTGAACATTAATAAAGGAGAAACGCAGATCAAAAACAACAGCAGCACGTGGAGGTATGGCTTCACAGTATAAGCTTACATCGAAAATACAATTTAACACCACAGAGAACAAAGCGAACGCTTCAAGGGCGATTCCAACGTATTTATTGACGATTCTACGGCGACCTTTTACAGTATATTGAGTAAACAAACGCTCACCAATCCATTTGACCGATTTGGTCTCCGTTTACATCGTATTCTTTGCAGTCAGACGAGTCATCGGAGGTTCCAGCATACGATTCCGTTGCCATTGGTTCATACTAGTACGGCTATACGTTGAAAACCATGCACATGCTAAACTTCCTCGGCCTTTTTCGAAGAGAGAACGAAAGATTAAAACGAAGAACTTTTCGACAGATCGCACGGAATACTTACAGCATTGATCGAGCTCCTCATCTACTCGCCAATAGTGACGTTACAACAACACGTGCTTGTTTCCATTCCCTCCATGTCAAGCGCGCGGCCATTTCAGAAACGTTTTCGTTTGTACTTCGGATATTTCCGTACTCCCAGTTGTTTCACTCCCTTAAAAGCTCAGATAGGACAAATTCTACGTGATTTTGTATTCAAGTAGTCCTTTTTAGTGTTCGTTCACTTGGAAATGACACGAAGAAAAGGTTTCGAAATTTTGGTTCATTTGACCTTTAAACTGAGACTTTAAAAATCATTTAGGTCTGAACACTACACTAACATGCAGCTGTTTACAAACTTAACGACCAAACGATGGGAAAAAATCTTATTTCCCTTGATCACAAAAATACTCAAATCACATGAATACTCGCCTTTTCGGGAATTTCAAAGCTTTTAATTCCTCTGCATAATTCTTCTCTCGTCTAACACTAGTTGGTATACAATCCCATGTGCTTTACTCAGGCAAAAAAAAAAAAAAATGAAATGATAGAAAAAAAAAAAAAAAAAAAAAAAAAAAAACCACACACACACACAACACTTCGCAGGGTGCGAACGCTCTCCTGGCATCGTTATATCTATGTTAAACCATACATTTGACTCGTTTTAGTTTCTCTTGTAGTAACTCGTATATTGCTCATTAGGTATTGTTTTATATGTGTATTTTGTACCGTTGTGAAGGCCGTAAGTAGGATAACTCATTGGGTTAATTACGTCACCTTCGTTAAATAAAGAATATTGTATTGTATTGTATTGTGTTCGATTTCATTCAAAAGACTAACAAGAGCCCGCGAAAAGGTGATGCGCAGAAAGCTGCGTAGAACGTTTTTCCGCTCTGAACGTCATATCAGAGCGAGGCATTGGTTCCCAGTCCTTTGGAAGTGGGATTCTTACAAAAAAAATAGTAATTTTTGTTTAAGACGTGTGCAAATAAACAAATCAAGAAGAAAAATTTGCTGGAGGAAATAGTGTTTTCAAATATGTAGTGCTAGTTAGTGCTCACGAATGACTTTAGCACACTGTCACCGTTTGATAATCAACAAACGTCACGGCTTTAACTGTTGAACAGTGTGTCATGTAATGCAAAAAAGTGTAACATGCTGAAATTAAAGGCCACCGTTGAATGTTCAGAACACCTTTGAACAGAATACACGCTGGTCGCGAAACGTTTCCGAAGAGAATTTTATTAGCTTTGCCGTAGGCAGGGTAACCACAACAGCGGGTAAGGTAGCCAATTACTGTGCGCCCATTTATAAAATTGCAGTAAAAGAATACAGTTAACGACAACATGCTACAGGACGAGCAAGACTACGAGCATGGTTACATTTAACACATATAGTTTTAAAAGTACGGAGGTTGTCACAGTCATAAAAGTCTAAAGGAGTAAAAGACAAACAGAAAAACTGATAAACGATGCTCAATGATATTGTAGGGCATTTGTTAAATTTTTATGTCGGAAAAGATAAATTCAGTCATCAACTAGGGTCATTTTGATAGCTAAGATTTAAGGGATGAAAGGATGGAGGGATGGAAAGGTGGAGGGGTCGAAGGGGTAATTAAGTGGACTAGCTATGACTGAAATATGTTTTAAGTTGAGTCCAAATATTGTGATATGTCCACACAACATAAAGGGAACTGAACGGCCATCTTTTCTAAAGCACTTTACGCAATACACCTCCAGCCGGCAGTAATTTACAAGCATTACCATTAGCCACTAACCTTCATCTGCTCCTTTCAGTTTCCTGAAAACTTTCATTGTTTCCCTGCTCAGCTGTCCTATTCCAGTTTTACTTTTAAAATCAATGACAAGCTCTTCTACTGGCAAAGACACTTTCACTGTGGCTTGTTCTTTGCTATAATAACAATAATAACTGTCTGAGCTAATCATCCTCGCAAAGTAGAGCAAGGAAGCAGCTCAACAAGGTCGAACCGAAAGCATATACAAGGTGCCTCTGGCAGCTGCTATACGGTCCATGTATGACCTTGGAGCACAGTCTACAGCCAGCTCGAATAAGCCGTATGCTGGTTTTTGCTGAGGGAGGAAAACCGGAGTACCCGGCGAAAAACCCTCGGAGCAGGGTCGAGAACCAATACAAACTCAGCCCACTTACGGCGTCACCTGCTATAAGCCATCTCTATCTTGGTGTTTGTTTCTGGATCAAACGTCGATTTCATCCCTCCTATTTCGAAACTCCATTCTATGTTCTTCTTCACCAGCTCTTTCTGGATTTTCTTATTTCTCTCATTAATCACACGCCAAATCTGATTAACCATATCCAACACTTCAGTCAATTCACCACTCACCACAACGCGATTCATATGAGCCTCGATATCAAGTCTCATGTCGCGATCATTGGCTTGTTTCATTAGAATGTGAATCTGTTTCTGGGAGAACTGAGTAACGGCGTCCTTTACGACTTTCCGAGTGGGATGGTATTTAGAGAAACCTTTCTTCAACGAATCCACCGCTTTCTTCACGATTTCCCGGTCCTTGCCTACCACCTCAATTTTTACAAAGAGGTCGTTCGACAGGATGCGTTTTCTTGTCTAGCGGGAGTACCCTCTGAAGGTGAATTCCTGCCTGGCTGATCCTCATCTTGCTTCACTGCTTGTCGTTTCTGCGTTTGTAAAAATTCCTACACCATTGAATCTTGAAATACGATGATGCGCACTTTGCGAACACTCTTACAGTTTCAGAGAATCAGATCTTTAATCCCTTGTCACTCTACTATACGCTCAGGTAAACGTTGTACGCAAAACCGGCTTCAAATCGCAGGCACAACTAAGCTTCCTCCACTTATCATCACCGCTGATCCGGGAGACTGTTGCCCCAGCTGACTGCATTCTTATTGGATCAGTGGTCCGCCCGCTCTTAAGATGGCTTTGCTCAGTTCTCCAGCCTCTCCCATGTTCATATCGGTGCTGAGGATGTTGATGATAACGTCGGTTTTCTCTTAGGTCAAGTCACCATTTATAACTTCAATACTAAAACCTGTCTTCTTGCTGTAACCCGTTCTTGGATTTGCAATGTTCTGACTCATTGCCTGTCCACCTGCGTTGATGATCGCTTGAGAGCATGCGCCTTCTGATTTGACCAGTATGTCAGCCTGCAATTCATGTCAAATAAAAATATCTGAAAAGGAACTTTATAAGTAGTGTATAGATCATTTTCATGTGACGTCACATCATTTCCGGTCGCAATATTGGTGTACCACTTTCGATTGCATAATTTTAGTTGAAAACATAGAAATCAGGGGCACCCAACAACAAGTTTCGGTAGATATCTGTTCGGTGGAGGGTAGTTCGTCTTGGGCTTTCGGCGTCGATATAACAGTGTACTCGGATTTCTCACACACGCTGCGATCATTCATTGTATCGGTGAGGTTGCCCCTGCTAATTGGTGAAATCCAACGCAATCGTCTTCCATCATATAATTTTCTGGCTTCTTTGCTATTCAATTTACGACCACAGAAGGCACGGAGGCTTCTAACGTTTGATAAGATCGTCTAAACAATTAAAAATATTTTTTTTCCGTTGAGTCACCAACAAGATGTTTGAAGTCTCATAAGAGTTTATCATCCAAAAAACTTGCAGATCCCAAACGTTTCCCCGGAACGCGACGTCCCGGCAATCCCTTCCATTTCTTAACGAAAAACAAATTTGGGTACTGGCGGTTCGATAGCCCGGTTATACTTACCTCCTCACACACAGGACCTGTTTTGTATACCACTGCTTCCTCATCGTCTTCGTCATTATATTCACGGCTCGAAAAATCATTTTCTGATGCTGCTTCCGTATGTGTAGTGCGTTTGTCACCTAGCCTTCTATCAAAGCTCGTCTGGACAATAATCAAGCGTGTGTGGTCATTTTCTACTGATTTTATCAAAGGATCTCCTTCCCCACTACCAAACAACTTCCGAAGGCCTGGCTGTTCCACGCGAAACGTCTCTGACATGGTTCCAGACTGTAAGGAGAATGAAGTTTCATTTTCACTTGCCTTAGCCCATCTTTTTAGTCAGAAATGACAAAATTATCGTCCGCTTTACCGTTCTGGATAACTACTTTAAAGTTTGCAAGTTCAGTTTCGATGCAGCGCAGCTCATACTGATGAAACTGAGAGAGGTGATACCTTCTCATATGTTTACTGGAACAAAGAAATAGCTCTTGCCAAATGCGATTTCTTTCCAGGAAGTCGTCTAGACTCATGCCGGTACACACGGACAACGTCTTCACTGTTAAGCTCTTCGCAGAGTTGATACCACTCCTCCGTTTTCAATGGATGCTGGCTCTCGTCGTCTACGCGAATTTTCTTCTCCAACGTCAACTTGCTCACAAGACTTCCTTTGCTGCCTTTTCTGCGTGAGCAGCTGAAGTACACACAATACTAGCCTCGTTACCAATTACGAACACAGCTTCAACGTTGTTTTTATTTCCAATTCGCAATTCACCCTCTGAAGACCTTCATCTGTGCCTAAAACTTCCAAGATGCTCTTCGATACCTTTAAGTTGTTTTCAACAATGCCCAAGTCTAATCTGTAGAAGTTCATGATCGGTTCAATGAACTGTGGTGGAAGGCCTTCAAAATAGATTTGCTCTGTTTCAGTGCCCAACTTTATCTCCAGTTCCTTTTTGTTTTCTCGGAGTTTCTTCACAAACTTTATCTTCTTCAACAAAATTAAGCGTTCTTCGGAAACTTTTGTCGTCTGCCTAACATGCTTTTCTCGGGTTTCAAAGCACTTCAAAAGTCAAGAGTTGCTTTTGATGTCTTCACGATACACCATGTAACAGCTTTTTCGGTGTTTGGCTTCCATTTTTTTTTTCACTCTTCTGTGTAGCAAATGCCTTCTTGAGTTGATCGAAATGTGACGTGGATCTGAGATATTCCATTACAACCGGGTCGACAGCCACAGAAAGTTGCTGATAAAGGATTTACTTTGTCGAGATGTCAAAGGCAACATATTGAGAGGACTCTTCAGTAACTTCAGGAAGATAAGTGCCACCCACCAGATAAGTACAAGGCCCCAATGAAATCCAAGCAACAATTACTGATTAAGGGAATTCTTTGTCCAGATGTCAAAGACAACACCGAGAAGGCTCTTCAGTAGCTTCAGGAAGATAACGGTGACCCACCAGATACGTCTAAGACCCCAATGAAATCCAAGCCAGCAGTTGCTCAGCAGCCGCATGAAATTGGAGACCTGATCTAGCAGGCAGAAACTCGCGAGCTTTTACTCTAAGAATCATGGTTAGCCCTTTGAGACTTTTGTTGTTTATAAATGATGAAATCTGTCAAGACAATAACCAACTCATTAACTTTAGGCGTTCAAGGTGTCTCCGTTTTAATAATAATAATAAATAATAAATAGGTATTTATATAGCGCATTTTCCATATGTCCAAATGCGCTTAACAATATTGGATAATATTTAAAAGTAAACTAAAAACATGTAAAATATCACGATATTAAAAAGTAACTATAAATTATAAGAAAAAGCTTGTCTGAAAAGATGGGTCTTTAGTCGACGTTTAAATTCAGGAACGGAAGTGCTGCTCCTGATCTGAAGAGGTAGCTTGTTCCAGAGACCAGGCGCTCACACTGAAAAAGCCCTCGAGCCGTACGATTTCAGCTTATATGCCGGCTGTTCTAATAATAACTGGTCAGATGACCTGAGCGCTCGCCTTGGCTGATAAGGGCTAATGAGCTCGCGAAGGTATAATGGATTTATACCGTGAGAAGACTGTCTCAGAATAATGCCTTTCAAGAGAAAATTTATTATCTGTACCACGAAATTTGCAAGAAGGCTTCGAGGATACAGCGCTTTTAATCCAGTTCACAGCACAAACATTTCTTGTGCCTAGTCTCTTCTCAATGAATAGTTTTGCCCAGTTTTCTATTACCGATGAAAGAATCTGCTCATCTTGATCAAGCCAGGATTGATATACAGACAGATCGCATACCAGCCCACTAACTCATTAGACTAGCTTCATACATCTTGAACAGGCGCAAGAAAACGAAGAAACCGCATGCGGGTCGCGACGACGCTTTCAAGCAATTTCGTACCTCGAATCTTCGTTCCTTGCTGCGTGCACGTTTGAGGGAACGAATGACAATCAAGACAAATGGCTGGAAGTAAAACAAAAGTCCAAAATGTCTGTGAACGCTCAAGGCATTGCAGTTCAACTGGAACTCTGATGGTTTTAAAGTGCTGGATCAGATCTTTCCAGAGTCGCTCTTTTCCCGACCGCTGGACAAGGGAAACGAAGACTCTGGGTACGAGATTAGTTTTCAACTCACGGCTTAACTGTTGTTGCAATCATGCCAGCTTTCAGACCTTAATGAGATGGTATGTTAAATTCATTTTACACTTAGTCCTTCAAACGCATATTTTATTTCCAGCAAAGCAGATCTCAAGTCTAACTTAAGAGCCTAGTGTAAAGACTACCAGATATTTTTGCCTATAAAGTTATTTCTATCTCGCCAAGACATATGTTCTCGTGATTTAATTAAAACAAAGTTCTCACGCCATGTTTACTGAAAATTTACAAAAGCAATGTTAACGGAAATACTAACACTCTGCAATGTTTCCTGTAACTTGCGCCGTTACGGTAGTGGAGGAGGTGCTATATTAATGCCATAAGATTAGGCTTCAAACTAGTATATTAATATGCAAAATCTGCTGTATTCAAATTTGCTTCGAGTTTTTTTTTGCAACCAACATTCGAAGTACTCAAAACCATCATTCACATGAGAAGTACATGAGAAGTACATACATACGTATCCTCTCCCCGTCGGGGCTTTTCAGGGATAGTTTACAACACTGGCCGGGGGACTTGATCAGACTGCTTGTGCAGTTTACAATTAATGAAGTAACTAATGAGTGCCCCCGTAAGGTAGATATCTAGGACAGACACTAGGGGTGGTCACAGCCAGAGTTTTGTTACGTCCCTAGTGGTTCTTTTACGTCCCACAGAATCAGATTAAGTGAAAGTACTGTGAGACGGGGCCTACGGTTTATCGTCCTTATCCGAGAAGACTAGAAAGTCTAACCATTTGCAGATGTCATTACAAAGGCAGCACTTTCTCCTCAGTTATTTTAAAGACCCTGAGTGTTGGTCCGGCCGGGGTTAGAACCCGCGACCTCCCGCATGGTAGTCCGGTGCTCTACCACTGAGCTAACCGGTCTGCGGTAAAAAAAAAAAAACCGTACCCGGTTTTTCTTTGGAATAATCCAACAAAACAATCCTCTACCTTGGTGAGACCAGTTTTCTGCTCCTGTAAGTTTAACACCTTTTACATCCTCCGCAAGGGCAAGTTCTAAGGAAGTTCACCCCTACACTTTCCACTCAAATGGCCGGTTTGTGTAAACGATAGTCATCTCCTGATCAGGGACCAATCGCTCAAAGCGACACAAATCCACATTAACAGTAAATTTGAATTGAGATCTTATAACTGTGAATTATTACCATTTTGTATTATGTATTTGAATCTTAAACGGACGGATAAAAGAAAAGAACAAAAAACAAAAAAGGAAAGAAAGAAAGAAAGAAGGAAAGAAAGAAAGGGAAGCGGGATTTAAACAAGAGAATCACACATATTGGTTGCCATTAATTGCCAAGTTAGCAAAAATCTGCTCTTCGAACAACTGGTCGCCTTTAATTGTACCAAAGATTTATCCCAACATTTGATAGCGATACTTAAACTTGCTATAATCCTCTACCTATTTTCGGGCATAAATGATACTAAAAACTCACGCGAGATAAAAGCTTTTCTTTTTCCCGACTGTGCAATCTATGAATCGTGTGCAATCGATTGAGAGCACACTAAAGGGGATATTTGCTAGCAAAAAGTATTTTTATGGTTTTCCTTGATGATCTGTGTATTAATTGCCACAGGTGTTGTGTGACAACATCCGGGTATTTGTGTAAGGTTTCAATGTGACTTAATAAATAGGAGCCCCTCTAGGGATACCGAACGTTTGGAACTGAAGCGTCAATTGTTCGTTGTCATTCACGTATTTCTTCACTGGGGAAAGGAGTGATTTTTCTCTCTTTCCTCCCTCCCTAGCGTTGTGGTTGCCCTCACCTTTACTGGGCCAGTTAAAACTTCATTGTAAAGTATCAGAAAACTTGAAGAAAAGAGAATTATTTTATTAAAGCGGCTATGGACTTTGTTCATAGCCATTAAACTCCCCGTACGTTGTGTTTGCAAATTCCTTATTTGGGCCCACTAAACTAGCTTCGGGTAATGCAGCACTGCCTTAATTATATGAGTGTGCAGAGAGAGAAATTTTGAAAGGTTATAAGGTACTCAGGATAACATTGAGTATCATGAAACACTACAAAGATGGCTGGATCGTCGATGTTGTCAACCACTGATTCATACAAAATCTCCGAAATGGATGGATGTTTCGGAGGTGGAACGATCATAGAGGAGTTGCCTGCACAATACTGCCCAACCAGAACCCGGGCAAGGTACATGTGGCGTGCCTCACTTCCATCTCCTGTGTATCTAACTGAGTAAGAGGCGTCTCTGGCAAAGTATACTCCGCGACCATAGACCGTCCCTACAGATTTAAAAACACCATAAAAAAAATCGTTTTAATCGTTAGTGATGAAAAAGACTGTTAAACATGCCTTAATGAATCAAAACAAAATATACAAGATGTTGAGAAGGAGAAGAAGTACTTAAACGTGAGTGTCTCAAAAGTGACTCAGTCTCCACAGAATACCCCAGTACGCAAACGAAGGCGCCCCCTTTTGGAACATATTACGAGTATTCTAAGGAGGAGAAATGCACTTTAAAATCTATGTTGCATCTGTTTCCCAAAAATGAAAAATATCCAAATGGTCTAAGAAAGAGCATTTGATCCCATTAAATATTTTGGAAGGCGGATATGTTTAATTTTTCGAGGTATTCTGATTTTGGAATGTCGCAAAAACATGCCCTTACATCGCTTAAATTATTCTGACGCGATAACCCATATCAGTCCTCAGCCTCAGTGTACGTGGGCATATCTCAGTTGTTGAAGAAATCAAATCGCTGCAGAATAACACAAGATGTTTCCCCGTTTGGCCACTCGAGGAAACATTGTTACGGCAACAAAAAATGTTTCTGAACCCCCTCAGAAACACCTTTTATTGACGCAACAATGTTTCCTCGGGTGGCTAAACGGGGAAACATCGTGGAAACATGCGCGAGCTCAAATTGTTGCTGCAACATTGTTGCTTCGTTTAGCCTGAGCTTAACACAAATTGTCCCATGAACATCATTTTCTCAGTCTGCTGTTCGTCTTCCAGTGCGATAACCCAACCTCGTTACCAGATTGTTTTCGCCCAATTTACAATGGAAAATCCCTGGCAACGAGGTTGTTTGGAAATAACAGTTCACCTTGTCTTGTATAACTGTCCAGAAGTAATGTAACCACTGAATAAATTGAACCAATGAAATGGTACAATAACTCTTTGGGAATTATGATAATGCATAAAACCCACCATGAGCCCCACAGAAGCTTCTGTTAAATCCCTGTGTGTTAATGTGTTTGATATTTTTACCATCCGTCCCATGGAACAGTTGTCGTTCGTTCTGGCCTCCATTGTCTTTATCCATCTTCAGTTTCCTTACCATGTAGGACTGATAAAGAAGAGGATTTTGTATTCGTTCGATTGTCTGTACGAACATTCTCCAAGTAGTCGCTTGTATCTTGCGCAAAACATCTTGGTACTCTGAGGACCATGGGGCGAGCTGTACCTTTCGAACAGTCTCGGACGGCGGCATTGGTGCCCAGTGCTGAGGGAGCGCAATTCCTGGCACACGATGGAAAGAAAACAAAATCATTGAAAAAAGCGAGCACCTCGCCTTCACCCTTTTGTCCAGTTTTTTCTGTCTACCAAGCCTGGATAAGTAGAACACGTTAGGGAAAGGAGATAGCCTGCACAACTGCATTTTAATTTTAAAACCAAGAAGGTAAATTGTTCTGAGAGGCAATAGACGACATGATTGTCGACGTCAATAAACCAACCACGAAAGGGGTTAAAACAACGTGTAACGTCGACTCTAAGAACTATGTGATATGTGCGGTATATAAATCCATTACCATTACGACAAAAACTACCGCACCACATGTATGATGCAATCTTTTATACCAGGGTGCAAACACACCAGAAGTCACTTGACCGGAAGCGGCCATAAACCGGAAACAATCATTACAATGGTACAATTTGCCTTTTGTCTGAAAGTCGGCACTAGTCATAGGGACACCCGAGAGCAATATTAATAAAGTTCTGCTATTTAGTATTATAATGAAAACACACAGAAAGAAACCCTGATATGCTATAGTATGTCAGCTTAGTGTAAACTACTGACGACGACGTAATTTTGGGCAGTGAACTTGGTTATAAATGAGAATGAACATATGAAAATCATATAATCATATATGAAAATCATATCATTTTGAACTTGGTTATATTAAGAGCACATAGGAAGCAAATTTCATATGGTCGGTCTGTTTGTTATTATAAGACTTCGAAAATTCAGAATGAATTGAAAAAAAAAACTTTGCAGAGTGAGTTAGAGTTTGAGCAATAACAATGGTGATATACTATTTGTCACAATGTGACTTGTCAGATCGGGCAGAAAAAGCGCGAATTCCAAGAAAAAATACACTGAAGGTCGCCGAATCTTCCACCTGTAAAATCTCAGTTTCAAAACATAGCAGTATCTGACTGGTAACGAGAGTTAGAGACCAGATGGATGCTAGAAATGTATTCTAAGCAATCTTGCGACAAACTTACCATACTTTATCATTATTAAAGCCAAGTCGCATTCATTCAAGCACAGGAAATTAATTTTTAACCGTTCAAGGGAATGTTCAAGGAAGAAAAGTTGAAACAGGTGCTTTTTCCCACGGATTTCATGAAAGAACACGAGTCGAATGTCAGTTAATCTGCATGAAGACATACTGTACTTTGATATTATGCTTGTGCAACTACAATTTAATGCCACTAACCTTCTTTAGCTCCTTTCACTTTCCTGGAAAGTGTTGTTGTCTCCCTGTTCTGCCGTCCTTGTCCAGGTTTTCTAAGTCCGAACTTGGAAGGGATATTCCTAGAAAACGCAATCATAGTGTGTCTCGGACGGAGCTTGTGCTGGAATTGCAAGGTAGCCATCTCTTGTCCAAAGGCAGTGATTAATGCGTGATCTTGCTGATACACTACAAATCGGATATCTTTCACAGTGGACGAAGGATTAGTCTGACAAAAGCCGATGACTTCATCCAGCATAATTCGTGAAGCTTCCTTGGGTGGAAATTGCAAGTTTCCGGCGCCAATGACCGGAAATGCTATGGACGTCTCGCCAAGCTCTTCACACTTTTGAAGACACTTCTGAACGATGTTCCGTAAAACCTTGAACAAAAACAAGAATAAAGATGTTTTAGAAATTGAAAAGAGGAGTGGAACTAGATAATGACGCGCGATTGCACAACACTACCGTGTTCAACGTTATCGTTGCACTTTCATAGCGGCATCAACAGCGACAAAGAGAATCCCTCGCGCAGTATACTAGAGTTCCTGCCAACTCCAAGTCAACTAATTATAAGCGGTTACATTTAGACTGTGAACAATCCACTATTTGTTGGCGCATTTCTGCGATGTCCGCCCAGCCCTCCATGCCCACAATACTTTTGTTACTCTACCCAGATTTCGCTTGTCAAATAATCCAATATCGAGGCTACAATATCTACCTCGACAGGAGTACCATTTTAGCGGAAAAATAAAGGAACTGGTCACAGCCGAGACTAAATACGTAACCGAGATTATTGTACACACTCACAGTTTCACTATTGCCTCCACGTCCATTCCAGTTGCAGCATTTCGTATGAATCACGTGATTGCAGGCCAAATTGCCGGATCCAGGAGTGACCGTAATGTCACCAGCTTTTGGATTTTCGAAGAGCAGTCTCATTGCCATTGCCGGTCCACCCGCGGTGATGATCGCTTGAGAGCATGCGCCTTGTGAGCTGACCAGTATCTTAGCCTACAATTAAAGCACAGAAAGACCTGATTGTGAAATGAGTTGCTACGGTTAGGTTTAATTTCTTGCTGGCATTAGAAAACAACGTCTTGAAGTCAAAGTTGTAGAAAAGGAAGGTTTTGCAATAAAGAGATAACTGCAAAGATCAAATCCTTTTAAGTCACGCCACTGCGGAAGAGAAAAGTGGTTTGCCTTTACGGACAGACGGGAAACTTTTCGGTTTAGGAAGTCTCAGATCAGAAGCCCTGTTACGGAGATGGTAGTTGGCCTGATCAACGATCCCTCTAACAAAAGAGTTCCTAAGGCCGAGGGCGTTGCAGTTATTTACGTTTCATACATTAAAATTGACTTTAAATAGCGCCGTCTATCATCAAGTGTTTCCCAAGAAAAAGAGTTACTTGGGTCTGCAGAGCGAATGTATAATTGGTTCCTGTGAGAACTCTAGCAGCATGTGCCTGGAAACTTTGCTATTTATCTTTCAATAATTTGTCGCAAGTGTCCCACAGAACAGAACAGAACAGTATTCAAAATATGGCTGAACTAAGCCCTTATAAACTGTTTCCAGATTAGCTACGGGAACAAAATTCTTGATGCACCGCATGGCTCCTATACCCGCGCTAAACTATGTACAAATCATACAATCATCATCGACATGACAGTCCCAGTTAAGCTTTTCATCTATCTGAGCCCCTAGGTACTTATGTGCACTGATTCTGGTTTTTAGGTTGATTATTTACCACAGCAGGTTGCTCACAGGTTGCTATATGTAGGGGAAACGTGAAGGGGTAAGTATACTACAATCTTGGACAAAACTGTTGAGAAAATTGAGCTTAGAAGCCTTTGTGCGTGCAAACAGTGATCAACTGAGTTGCAAAGCCCCCTCCCCCCCAATTCAATGTTGTCTGCGCCTCCTAACCGTTTCCCTGACAATGGTGGCTTCCCATCTTCAACATTGAAAAGGGGGAGGGGGGAAAGGAAGTTACTTTAGGGATATTGTTGGCTCACACATATTGGAGAGGGGTTTCTGGACCCTAGGAGGCCTATTTTCTCAAGTAGTTTGGTCCAAGATTGTATGACTGAGAAACTGGCGAAAAGGTCCGATACACGCACTCCAGTAAACTGCTCCTGCCGTTAATTATTGTTAAATCAAATGCTTAAGAAGTTCGATTAGTTACATAGGATATATTCTCTTATTAAGAGAAATTATGGGTATTATTGAGGACTCAAAAAATCCCTTCGCTCTCGTGGCTCTCTGCTATTTATTGGCAACGGAAAATACGATGATGAATACGGGCTCAACTGACACAATAAGAACGGTCAAAATTGCACTTTCACCACTTGACAAGAGACTGGCAACTGTAGAGAGAATGAGAAGGTGTAGTTTACTGTGCCTTACATCAATAAAATTGGAGCAGAGAGTAATTTTCAGCATGCGGAATTAACCAAATGTACAACTTTCCTTGCTTCCGAAATCATGGATGACATTATATAGGTCTATATGTATTGACAGAATGGATGGCTGACTGGACATCATCATTTGAGGAAAAGTACAACCGCGCAAAGTATTCATAGGTGTGAAATTTACATTTGATAGTGCAAAATAGGCTTAAGGAAAGCGATTTTTTTGGGATGAACAATAGAAGACAATTGGGTCACGCTTTCATCACACTGACCTCCGTTCGTGACCCATACCTCGCAAATGTGAAGAGCTGTATCGCAATGGACTAAATGGCGCTACCGCATCACAGAAAGAGAATATCTGTCGTTTTTGTATCCACAGAAAAATTACAACAATTAAATGCTTGGATTTGGGACGATTAACACGGGGAAGTCTTCGCATTTGAACGATTAACAACGGTTTACAGTACTTTT
Source organism: Pachyseris speciosa (assembly GCA_016490735.1). Classification (NCBI taxonomy): domain Eukaryota; kingdom Metazoa; phylum Cnidaria; class Anthozoa; order Scleractinia; family Pachyseridae; genus Pachyseris; species Pachyseris speciosa. The sequence goes on along the minus strand of JAEMWC010000587.1, from coordinate 262,498 downwards.
ATATAAATAGGAATGATAGTCTATTGTTTTATTTCGCGTTCGTTGTTAACTGTTGAAATTGTCTGTCAATCGTTGTTTTATTGATCCATTGTTTCTCTTTTGCTAAGTTAACCGTGGCATACCTAATGGCATACTTGTCTATCGGCTAATATGGTCGGTTTGCGAAACAAGTGTTGGCAGGATTCGCGTTGAATTTCCCGCGGGATACGGTCTTAATAAAATTAAATGATGTACCGGCTAACACATAGGCCGTCACTTCCGTTTCACATTCATCAGTAATGCCTTTTTTTAAGACACATGACTTCACGCTTTCCCCAGCAGATGATCGGACAAACAACAGTCGAATAGTGACAGCAGAAATCTCCAGTTTGCAAAGTGGGTTTTGGCGTATACGACACGTAATTCAGTGACATTTCATAAACTCAGGGATATATTGTTGGCTCGTTATATTACACTGGAATGCAAACATGGCAACAAAAGAGCTTTAACTGATGACAGGCCCATATGAGTGACTAACAACAGCTGCTTAGGACTTGCAACTCTTGCATTACACAGCAAATTTCAAAAAAGTCTCGTACACAATCTTGGACAAAACTGTTGAGAAAATTGAGCTTAGAAGCCTTTGTGCGTGCAAACAGTGATCAACTGAGTTGCAAAGCCCCCCTCCCCCCCAATTCAATGTTGTCTGCGCCTCCTAACCGTTTCCCTGACAATGGTGGCTTCCCAACTTCAACATTGAAAAGGGGGAGGGGGGAAAGGAAGTTACTTTAGGGATATTGTTGGCTCAAACATATTGGAGAGGGATTTCAGAACCCTAGGAGGCCTATTTTCTCAAGTAGTTTCGCTCAAGATTGTAGACTTATGGAACAGGTGAAATCACTCAACGCCAAGGACGGAACGGTTAGTCCACTGGAAACATTGCAGCAAAAACATGGAACCAAGGTACAGAGCTTCCAGGTGAAGGTCGGGCATCTTTCTAAATTATTCCACCTTGAGGCAAGTCTCTTAGAGTGTCAGAATGAATCGAATACCGGAAAGATCGCTGATGAATTCACAGAATGAATGAAACTAAGTTCACACCTCCTCAAGCAGTAATTGAAAGCGATGATGCGAGACTGTCTACATGAAGTGCTTTTAGGGCGTGGGAGTTGTTTGTCTTGATCTGTTGTATCAAGGGCGGGAAGAATTATTTATTTAACATGGTGTACACCTGAAGAGGCTGAAAAGGAAAAATATATTTTTGTATGGAAATAGAGAGTGCGTACTTAGATATCTCTCATGTTTCCTTGCCTCGGCGATGAGTATATTGCTGGCGAAAAAAAATAAAATAATAGATCGCGTCGAGGCAAAGAATCAATTTTGGTACTCGGGTAAGAGATTTTCCTTTTTTCCTCGAAATAAACTAAATTAAGATATCGTATATTTTTACATTGTTGAATAGATTTTCTTGAACTTACTTTCTCAGTCTGGATGTATCCCGCTTTCCACGAAATTTTGTGGCCATTTGGGGTGACCAAGGGATCAGTGCTACGTACAACTGCTTCTTCCTCTTGATTATCATCACCACAGCCGCGCCCGGCGGCATAGTGTTCATCCTCTTCGAATCCACCGTAATACTCTGTAAATTAGAGATTACATTTAGCAGGACGTTCGGTCTACATCTAAGACAAATATTTTCTGCCTCGTCATTTTAGTTTTGTGTTTCGTTCACCAGGAAACAAAGATTTACAACAATGCATGTGATCAAATGTTCGTAGCAGCCCAAAGTTCAAATATTCTCGAAATGCTATAAAACCGATCCTTCACTTTGCTTTTCACTTTTCATGTATGAAATGAAATATAAATATGCCGTCTCAGCAATTCTGAAGAAAAATTAGAAATGCTGATTATGTTTTTAGCCGTCATTTACGGCGCCCATGTTGGTGTCCCTCAGAGGGAAATTATTTTCATCATAATCCTATTGTGACAAGTACCATAGAGCCAGTTGTTTCTTTTGCGCGCCTCCTGTTTAGCTCCTTTGTTTCTGAGTCTTATTTATATTTATGCATGGAAATTTATTTTATAACATTGATGAGAACTAAGATGTATTGGAGACAACGATTTACTCTAAGCGTCATTTTGATAAAGGAAGTTGAAACTTAGGGCTGCTGTTTACATGGACGGTGGAAGAATCTTTATAGCACTAGGCATACCCTAAAAGGTGGATTATCCTAACGCTATATCTTTTCTGCATTTAGTTTACAGGCAAAAGGTTTTACTTGGCTCTAGCACTAGGATCTTTCTAGATCTTGCGATAGAATCATATCTGAGAGATCCTAGCGCTAAGAAGATCCTGGCACCACGTAAACCACTTTCGCTTGGAAGATCCTGGTACTGGGGACAAAACAAAAAATCAAACGTGGAAGCGGCGAGGCGTTCAGCTGCTAGTCAGAGGGCGAGGCATCCATAAAAAATAACAAACGCTTTGTCCTAAGAAAGAATTTGTGGGGTAACTTCTTCTACCAAGTTTGATGGCGGCAAGGTGAACGGTTGTGCTCCGAGCTCTCCTTTAAATTATTGTTAATTGTACTCAAGAAACATAATACCGTTTAATTTCTGACTAGTTTATTGCTAATAAGCGAATGAGTGTTCAAACGAGGTCAATCAAAAAAAGAGAAGCGAAATGCCAGTTTACCGACATAACAGATAAGCTCGACCGTGCTCTCGCCAAGATGGACAAACTAAAAGAGCAACAGGACAAAAGGTTAACTTCCATTCTGCAGAAGTTGGAGAGCCTTAAAAGGAGACCGCTCAAGATGTTAAAGAGTTAAAGAATGGCTACGGTCAGTTGGAGGAGCAGGTCAACAAGGTCAAAAGCGATAGTGCAGAGAAGGCGAGCCGCGATGAAATAGCCGCCCTTGAAACATTGCCAGAAATGTGGGTCAAGATGGCGGACGGGCATGCGCATTACATCCTAAATGGCGCCGAAATCCTTAGAGAAAATGTATGAGAATTCTGAAATTTTCCAAACTGCAAGACAAACGAGTTGGAATATTCCTTAGCTCCGACTCGATACATGTTCAGCGGTGATTAAGCTATCCTTCTAAAACAAAACAAAAAAAAAAGCCATAGGTCTACTTACTTCCCTTGATGCTTCCATTTCAAACCAAGTCTTAGCCTCCTGCAGCCATACATTTCTTTAAAATATCACTAAATCTGTCCCAAATATTTATCGATTTGAGGAACAACCTTTGAGGTGGACAACTAACTCCGACTCGCTTTAAGTGGCTTAAAGTTTGCAGTATCCGAAGAATCCAAAAAAGAGTCTTTTATTGTCGATCAGATACTTCCAAAAGTTATTGAATCTTCCCAGTTTTACGGTCGGCGAAAACTGGCTGTTAGTACGCCATCTTTGTAAATGCAAAGAAAGAGAAAACCTTGGGAATCCTTACACTGCTCGATACTGCGGCCATATTTAATTTATTTCGTGTTGTAAACTAGTTCGCAGTCTCCTTGGTTATCAAAGAAGCCTTGTAAATAATGTATGTATACTGAACTCGCTCCTTTCTCGAAAGTCGAGCCGCCATTGTTTTAATTATATAAAATAATAATAATAATAATAATAATAATAATGATAATAATAATAATAATAAATGAGAATGAATATATGAAAATCATATATTTGAACTGCGGATTAATCATTGAACACTACTTAAGGTTACCGTGTACGTTCAGGGTATAAAATTTTCGATTTTTATTTTTCTCCATAAAAATGCACTTTTTACTGTGATCTTTCACGCAAAAAAAACACAATTCAAAACGAGTGAATAGTCGTCGAGAGATTGGGAAAACCCTATATGCACCGGATGTAAACATGGACAATATGTTAATGCGAATGCAGCCAACCGGAGCGATATGCGCGGGAAATATTGCACACGAAAAAGTTGCTTTGCTTCTTGAAGGTTGTGCGCCTTTAGTTTTTCGGCTATGACGATGGGTCAGGTAAAATTAGTCAAAGCCGGAGAATATGTAACAAAAATGATAAACCAGTGAACTGTTTGTAGCATGAGAGTTTGCGTGCAGATAAAATTACGCGGAAAATTTTCACAGTAGGTGACCGGAAGAAAAGTTAGCGTAAATTGATTGGCTGATCGTCGATAGAGGTGTTTGCGGGCGGTGTTTGTTTGTGAAGTGAAGATTTTTTTAAAGCGCTGTTTTCGCAAAGTTTATTTTTGTCTTGAAGAGGACACTTTCAAGAGTTACAACTCAAGGGCGATTTGTTCGATTTCGATCAAATTTGGGCAGCCGCTAGATTAACTTATCTTCAACAAAAACGTGTTGGGGAATTAGATAATTCAAAACCGTTTTTCGCTGAGAGCCATTTCCGTACGCCCGCTCCGTCTCTTTTTCTAGCGAATTTGAAAATGCTCTGTAACTTTTGAACGCAGTCGAATAAAGGAAAACCCCAACACGTTTTTTTAGCGTCTGGTTTCCAGACTTCGAGGAAAATATCAATTTCCCTAAATACAAAAATCACATTTAGTTGTAGCTTTCAAAAGTTAATTTACACCTTCAAGTTTAAACTCGACGGAGCGTTCAGTAATTCACTTTCTCACAAAATTAATGAAATTTTCAAATAGCTAGTTTAATTAGCTTTAATTTGATATACGGTTTATGGTATCTGGGATGTAATCGGGAGCCGCTACAACACTTAGATTAGAGACACCCCTGAAGGTACACGGTAACCTTAAGAGCGCATGTCTGTAAATATCGACCAGAGGTAGGAATTCTGTGGACTACCCTAGGTATTCTATTAATGAAAATATAAATTTTTAGTTTCTTCGGACAAATGTGTTGGTGATATGGAGGGTGTCAAGTTCGGGGCGCTTTCAACCTCCGCCAGATCGTTTTTTCGAGGCCTTAGACCGGGCTACGCAAAGAGCTCGATTTGAATCCAGTTCAAATATATTTCAAGCCAGAAAGCTTCTTATCACATTAAATAGGTTTGAACACGCATTTTGAGTGGTCGTGTCCTTGAATTGATTGCGACTAGAATATTTTACAGATTTTTAAATAATTACAAAATTTTGAGGATTTCGCAGGAGGAAAGTTTTGTCGAAATTCGAAGGCAATTAATCACACTCGGTACCTAATTTGAAACAAAAAAAACCATTCTACACTAACAAGCAATATCAAAGCTTCCAAAATATTGTTTTGAAACTTTGGGCAACGAATGAAATGAACTTTTGGGAACGCGAAATTCACGGACCACTTGAGTGAAATTTGACCCTTCTGACTTGACAGTTTCGAGGTTCGGCGCGACACAAATCAATACTCAAACAAATATTTCAGCCAAAATAAGTGTAATTTAGGCAATCTCAAGTCTTACAGCTATACATTCATGCTTCATAGACATTGAATACAAAATTTACAACAATTTTTAGCCGAAAAAGACTCTGGCATATCCCAGCTTTTAGGTACTAATTGCCTCGCTACATAAATGTGAACATGCACTGGGTAATGTTCTTATCACACAAAGCCAATAGTTCAAAATCTACACCAAATATCTATCCTGCGTAGTATATAATCAGGTGCACGATATGTTTGTTTGTACTTTTTGTCCTTGTTCGTCTTCATTTCTGCAAAAAGATCCAAAAAACTACAGCAATATCCCCGCACGCTCGACGTGTCACGCGTCTCGTGAAACAGCTGTTGCGTGAGTCGAGATTGTGCTGTTCCGTAACATGACACGCAAGGAGATCCGGCTACTTCAGTTTTATTTCTGGGTTGTGAAAAAAAAACGGATCTGCATGTTATAGTTGCGCCAATGGAATGAGCTGAAGCTCAAATTTTCATACGTTGCCGTTGTACCATGATTACATATTCCTGGTCCTCGAACGTGTCAAGCAATCCACTGGTGAAATGTAAATAATTTGTTCTTTTTGTTTGTTTGTTTGTTTGTTTTAGTTAAGCACTTTTTTTATTTGTTCTGATTGTCTATCAGATGAGGAGATAACCTAATGCGTTGTGCAATACTTTTTCAACACCTCATTACACAAATAACAACGTCCCAGTACAGTCAGTCTTGTTCTTGCGGCATCCATTTTCGTAGCGTAGTTTCGTGGTATATAGTTTTCTCTAGCATTGAAAATAAGAAAACTTCATTGCCAGCTAGAACACTTCTGCTCGCTAATGTGGACGATACAGCGTGCGAATCTGGAGCATTGGCTGGGAGAAAGTGCGGTTCATTTTACCAAATACCCGGGCACACAGAGTACGTGCTTATCACAGACTGCAACCGGTCAATTGAGCGCCACTTCACAGACATCCTGCAAGTCAGTATTGCTAACTGTGTTTTCAAGACGGAAGCAGAGCTGATATGAGCGAGGGTAGGTACGGTTGATACGCTCCTTTTTACTTTCGTGTTTAATAAGCTGTACTAAGGTGTTGTGCAGGGGCGCAACGGAGTTCCAAGGCAGGTAAAAATAAACAGGTTTACCTATTGGCCATGTTCTAAACGAGAAGGGGCCTGGGGACGAGGTTTTAAAATTTATCGACTGGAAAAAATTGTTTCCACTGCATGAAAGAGCATCTCAAAAATGGACACCTTACCAACTTTGACGCTGTTCAGTTGAATTGGAGCTGAAAAAAGAGGCGTTTGAAAATTGTGAAAATTAGAGACTTTGTATGGTTTGGAGGGACACACTTTCCGAAATAGAGACATTTGTATGGGATTTTTTTAAAGTTTTAAATGCATGTTGTCTGGCGGCTTTTCAACCAAACATACTCAAACTTGTTGAAACTGCTTATTTTGACATACCCTTTCATGTGAGAATCGAATCAGTTCAATTTCATTGATTTTCAATGAACTTTGGATTCGTTCCCAGGCCCTTACTCGTTTAGAACATGGCCAATTACCTCATAACTTGATTTATTAATCAACGGGTGTCAAAAGTGTAGAACGCCTTTTGGCAAGCTAGAGCTAATGTATAACACTCTACATGCGATTCCCTTGCTCTCGGTCTGATCTTTTTGTTGTTATCAAGTGATAGAGCAATCAGAAATTATAAAGTGCTTGCTTATTGGCCATGACGAGGAATATCCATGCGCATTCCCGGAGAAATTTTTATTTTATTTTTATTTTTTGCACTCTTCCTCTGAAATAATTAATGGCCAGTCCCCACAGCAAACTGAGATGAAGATATACGCTGTAGGATTCAAGAAAAATCTGTTACCCAACCCGGTTTATGCTTTCTTCAGTTCCGTACCCAAATTCTGCACTATATACAACCTGCACTTAGTTTGAAAAAAAAAAAGAAAAGAAAAAAGAAAAAGAAAAGAAAAGTCAGCTTTTAGGCTCAAAGGGCTGATATTCTGTATTCTAAGAGCTGTTTAAGGGAAGGCAGGGGAAGGAGGAGGGCCTTATTTTGGACTTCGTGTTTCTACGGTAGTCCCAGGTAAGACAAGGTAGCTGCGTATAAAAATAGATTTGATAACATGCTAAGGGAACCAGCACACTTTGCACTGATTCCCAAAGGAGATGGAAATAAAACAAGGCTGGATCCTTGAGCATGTTTTGAGGATTGTGAATAAACTTGGGACTGAAAATATATCGTGTGATATAACATTTTGCCCATAATTTTACGTTTACTTCCTTTGCTGGCAAAAATTCGTGCTATGACCGATCACCAATCAAAGCAATACGCATCTGCTCCCCTCTATGATAAAAATAAATAAATAAATAAATAAATAAATAAATAAACTGTGCCTTTGCTAATGCATGTTAAGAATGTATTTTTCTATTGTCTTTTGCGTCTTGGAATGCGAAGGAGGACATCGACTTCACCGGAACAAGACAAGTGTTACCCTTGTCCCTAAGCGATTCTTCCAATATTTCCTCAGTCAGGCAATGGATATACCTAAATTACAGTTCCCATTACGTTTATTTTCATTTGTATTCCAGGTATACTTTAATTTCATGCTTCGAGCTTTGAAATGTCGATTTGCCCGAAGCACCGCCAGGATTCTGGTATCGGATGGCACTGCCGGCAAAAGTTGCAGTTCGAATTAGTGCTACGAATCAGGGCGTGGCTTACTTTCCTAAAATCAAAATAGCAAGTTTTTCTGAGTTTTTATTTACGTCAGGTTGAAGATAACTTACAAATAATTATTTTCTCGAGTTTCCAGTCCCTTAGCGTCTTTAGTTTTTACAGAACAGAAATTTTCATAGTGCGTGACCAAGATAGGTCAGCTGTATGGCTGAAAAATAGTTTTCCCTTATGATTTTCAGCAGTTAAAACACTTCAAGAGTTCGAATATGTATATGTATAGTAGCTCAGAAGCAAAAAGAAAGCCTCTTTATCGCATAAGTTAATGTACACTGTTTTGGTTGATTTTAGGACCTTACTTGTACATGTACTTACGTCAGTGTAAGTGGCGTCTGCATACAAAGCTCTATAAAGTTGCGTGAAAATTAAAAGTTTAGGCAGATAACTCAGAAACGGTGTGCCACACAGATCTGAGGCCTGTGAAATTGCTCCTTTGCTAGTCTATTGTCGCATCTCATTTTCTTGCTTTATTGGAACGGTTTCGGAATTTATTTTTGTACGCCGGGTTTTTTGCGTGACGATGAAAACGATCTATAAAGACCACTGTACTGCAGGGAAAAAAAAAGAAGGCATCAGACAAGTGAGCAAGGGAAGTTTGCCGAGTTCAGGTTATCAGTGTTCTATTGTGATTTGCATTTGTTTGTTTGTTTTGTTTTGTTTTATTTTTTTCAATTTCGAATGTAGACGAAGTGCCTGTGTCCCGGGTCCTGAGTTCGATCTCCATTTGTTATGTTATGCAACACAATCTCGAATCACGCAACAGCGCCTTCATAAGACTCGTGACACGTCGATCGAGCGTGCGACGATTTCGCTGTAATATTTGCGGAACTGATAAGGACGAACAATTCAAGGAAAAAAAGTACAAACAAACATATCGTGCATCTGATTATATACTACGCAGAATAGATATTTGGTGTAGATTTTGAACTGTTGGCTTTTAGTGATAAGAACTTGACCCAGTGCATGTTCACATTTATTTAGCGAGGCAAGTTTAGTACCTAAAAGCTGGGGTATGAGTTCTTTTCGGCTGAAAATTGCTGTAAATGTTGTATTCAATGGCTATGAAGCATGTATGTATAACTGTAAGACTTGAGATTGCCTAAATTACACTTATTTTGGCTGAAATATTTGTTTGAGTATATACAATTGATATTTTAATTTCCTTTTTTAATTATTATGTAATTTCTTTCTTATTAATTTGTATTTTTTAATCATATAGTAGATATTGTAAAGCGCTATGAAGAATTAGTCGATTTAGCGCTATATAAATGCTTATTATTATTATTATTATTATTATGATTATTATTATTATATTTGTGTCGCGCCGAACCTCGAAAGTGTCAAGTCAAAAGGGTCAAATTTCACCCAAGTGGTCCGTGAATTTCGCGTTCCCAAAAATTCATTTCACTTGTTGCCCAAAGTTTCAACATAATATTTTAGAAGCTTAGAAATTGCTTTTTAATGTGGAATGTTTTTTGTCGTTTGAAATTATGTGCCGGGTGTGATTTTTGGCCTTCGAATTTCGACAAAATTTTGCTCAAGTGAAATCCTCAAAATGTTGTAAATATTAAAAACAAAACCGTTAAATATTCTAGTCGCAATCAATTCAAGGGCACGACCATTTAAATGCGTGTTCAAACGTCTTTAATGTAATGAGAAATTTTCTGGTTTGAATGATATTTGAACTGGATTCAAATCGAGCTCTTTCCGTAACCCGGTCTAGTGCCTCGAAAAAGCGATCTGGCAGAGGTTTTAAAGCGCCCGAACTTGACACCGTCCATATAACCAAAATATTCATCCGATGAAAGTAAAATTTATTTTTTCATTAGTAGAATACCTAGGGTAGTTCAAATTTTTCGAAATTTTCATAATTCCTACCTCTGGTCGATATTTACAGACATCCGCTCTTAAGCAATAAAGCCTGAAAAAAATTCAGCCTTTATTTTCACTACTGCTTAAGTAGTGTTCATAACTGCGATGATCAGTCACATATTAATAATAATAAAATAAAATAAAATAAAATAAAATAAAATAAAACAAAACAAAACAAAACAAAACAAAACAAAATAAAATAAAATAAAATAAAATAAAATTAAATTAAAAATGGGCATCTAAAATAATAATTATAATAATTTCGGTGCTAAAACAAGGTTTGACAAAAACAACAACTGGTATCAGACAAAACTATTCCTTTTAAAGCTAGCCATATTCATACAGCAACTTGACTCTCCGCTGACCAATTAACGCGGGAGCAAAATGTCCCTGATTTCTGGCAATGGGAAAATTGATGACCTTGAAAAGCAGTCTAAGAGAAATAATGTCGTTTTGTGGGTCTGAAAGAAGATGTGGAGAAAGGATTTGATTCCTTAGGCCGTTTTTGAAACAGAATATTTTTTAAAACTATATCGGGTTTCCAAATATTGAGGTGATGCGTGCACACCGAACGAACATTAAAAGTGCTTCGACAGCGAACGCTACAAAGCCAAGGCCGATTCATGTTTATCTTCCTCGCTTCACCGACAAGAACAGAATTCTCAAGGTCGCCGCCGACACCTTGAAAGACCTTGAAAGATAATGCGTTCCACGATTGCCAAATCATAATTTCAGAAGATGTCTCAAAGTCTGTTCGTAAAGACAGAGCAAAATTGAGAAAGAATCATTTAAGCGGAATTGAAGCAAGAGAAGAAGTGGAATTCGCCTTTACCCTTGGTCAGTACCAGCCCAAATTTTATATAAAGAAACTACATCTGCAAAATTAAAATCCTTCAAGTTGCTGATTGAGTAGTTTGAAAACTTGCTGGACTGAAATGATTCTGTTTAGTTTTTAAAAGTGTTGAAATTTCAAATTATGGGCTTCTTCTTTTATCCTCTCTCTCCTTTTTTTAATTTTTGCATATCATATATATTTTTTCCCTGAGGAGATCTCGGCGAAAGCGTGTCTCGACCGTAATGGTAAGTGCGCTTTTATTACTTTATGTATTTTGAGTGTGTGTGTTGTATGTGTTGGTGATATGTTTTTCATTTTAAAGTGCCTATGAAGCAAAATTTGTTCCTCGCTAATTTTAAAGTTTAATCCATAAAACTCAACATTCCAAAATTTGAGGTGCTCTTGATCAAAATCGGCGATTATACAAGCGTTTGAAATTGGGCTATTTAGCCCTCAAAAATGGCATTTGAATCGGAGCTGGGGCGAGTTCCAAATCTTAACCAATCGATAAATTGACACCATCACATGAAAGATAACATTGAGATTGGCCATTTTCCGAAGTTTGATGGTTTTAGGTTGAACAGGGACCAAGTCATGAATTTAAAGCATATTTCAAAATTCACACAAACGTCTCTAATTTTAAGGCTGCGTCCCCCCAAACCATATAAACTCTTAAAAATATTTTTCAGTTTTGTGACAACTATAAAATTCCGTCATGCACCTACTAATTTGAAGTAACTGAGGTGAAAACCACTTTGTTTGCCTATTTTTACAAATATCAGAAAAATCGTAAAAAAAATTGGTTTTTGGTTTTGGTTTTGGGGGACGCAGCCTCACAATTAGAGACGTTTGTATGAATTTTGAACTATGTTTTAAAGTCCATAACTTGGTCGCTTTTAAATGTAAAATCATCAAACCTGGTCAAATGGCCATCCTCAACGTTCTCTTTCATGTGCTGGTGTCAATTTATCTATTGATTAAAATTTGAAACTCACCCCAGCTGCCTGTGCAACTCCGGAATGGCCTATAGGTAGATTGATATTGCTTCCAGCGGTGATAAAAGATGAAACGTATACTGTTGCAAACATATACAGACCAAACAAGGCCGATGCTGATGAGGTCCAATTCTATCAAAATCTGGCAAATCTATTGAGAAATAATAAATATGGGGATGAAGAAAACATCATTTTAGGTGGTAATTTTAATTGTCCCTTAAATATCACTTTGGATAAATCAAAGGCTCCTGTGAGCTAGCTCATGGATGCATCTTGCTACACTAATTGCGACCTCCATTTAACAAGTAATGCAACCTCTTTCCCAGAGTCTATCAAACTTATTATTGTGATGGATGTATTCTCGCCCTTGAAGCAACCTCCCATCAAAGAGAGCGTTGTGTTATACGCCAAAAAACTTAACCACAATATTGAACTACTTTCAAAAATAATTTATATTACTGATCGCTTATTTAAGCCAAAGGATATAGACTAAGATCGTTTTTTTGGCGGCTAATTTCAGAATACCACGGCCATTTCATTTACATACCATTTAAGCTATTTCAAACATTTCAGAAATTTGCGATCTCGTCTTCGATAAGAATCCACTACGTGCCTGTCTCAAAAACCGATCATATTTTTCTCCCAAAACCAATGTTTTGCATGTCTAAGTACGGTTTTTTTGGGGGGGGGGGGGGGGGTGGGGGGAAGGGGGGAGTAGAAAAGCTCTGCTGGTTACTTTGTTTACGTTTGATTCACTGTAGCTATTGCCAAGTGAATGTGTATGTTGCGTCAAACATAAGATCTAAGCTAGCTTTAACGGGCTTACTGTACTTTGCGAAACGAAATGGAACGAAACGAAATGGGAATCTGTAGTTTGCGAAATGAGAATCTGTAGTTTGCGAAATGATAATAACGAAATTCAGTTTTTAAGACTAAAAGCTGAACCAGAGAGATATGAGAGAGATTTATGTTTTGTTGTGACAGCACAAATTCACGCTTGCCGGCGCACAATGAAAAGAGAGACATTGTGTACTTCGCTTTCAAAAAAACTAACTCGTCAATAAACGGCGCATTATCAGCACTATTTTATAACGAAATTCACCATTTATAAGATTGAGTATTTTGCCGTTTCAATCGACTTTGTTCGCCTTGTGGAACAAGAGACATTGATTTTCGTGACTCCACAAATTATTTACGCTCGCTGGCACGTGCCAAATAAACAGTCACTGTATACACTATATGCTTGTAAAGAAATTACCCATTAATAAACGACGCATAATAACCACTTTTGTAACGAAATTCACCGTTTAAGACAGTAATTTGCCATTTCAATCGTCTCTGTAGTCCATGTAGAACCAGAGTTATCACTGTAACATAAATAAAACACTTTTGAATTAAATTCATTGTTTCATGATCTTTCATGACGTCTTTCATGACCTTTCATTTATCAGACTTTATATATGTCAACGATTGCATTTTGTTCCTCGCAAAAGCTAGAGAGAACAAAAACAAATCATTGAGCTCTCTTTAGCGTCTTTCAAGTTTCGTTCATCAGAAACTGTGGAGCGTTGGAAATAATAAAAGGTTTAGAATATCGGCCAACCATTTCCTGATTTTCTATGATTTTCAAGCGCCCCAATCACGCATGTATGTATGCCAGGCCGCGTGTTTGTGAAGATTACATCAACCACGTCTTCTCGCAAATATCGTTTTTTATTTAGCTGGGATGTGTTCTTTAGCAGCAAATTGCAAAGCTTCAAAACTCACTAAACGGGAAGAATACCTAGAATCGACAAAGCAGGGAAGAAGAAACCCTTTCTATTAAATGCGTTCCAGTGAAAAGCGTTTTCGATCTAAGTGCCAACTGGTGGACACTTTGTTGGCGTTTTTACAAGTCGCAAATATTGTGGGCAAACTACAGATTTTCATTTCACAAGTTACAGATTTTCATTTTGCAAACTACAGATTCCCATTTCGCAAAATACAGATTTTCATTTCGTTTCGTTCCATTTCGTTTCGCAAAGTATAGTAAGCAACTGATATGCAACAACACGCAGTACTCATCTTCAATTCATTTCTGAATGTTCCAATCCTTTGCTCAATCGAATTAGTTGCTTTTGGTCCTTGCCTAAAGCTCCTGAGGATAGGGAATGTCTTCTCTCCTTGCTTACGGCCGCAGGAAATTTATTTCCAAGCACTCGGTGGCCATAGCATGCCTAGTTTTGTTATATAAACATATACTTTTGGCGTTGTTTTCTTTCTGTTCTCTTGTCTTGAACTCCAACCGTGCCCTTCAGTGCTAGTGATATCGAAATAACTTGCTTTGATCATTAAGAACATTCATTCCTCCCTGCTGCATTCTTCCTCCGGGTGACAAGAAAAATCGTCGATAGGAACAGCAATTTCATCATCGCTATCAAGATATCAGCGTGCAAATTTCGTCGATTTCCATCTTCAGTTCTCGCAGCTTGTGTACTTAATCGTATTAGATTTCTACTTTCCAACTCCACAAAAGTATATTCAAGAGGATAGGACGAAAACCCATTCGCTTTTCAATCTTCACATGCTCTGATCGACACCATTTCATAAAAGCTCAGTTCACTTCATGATACTTAAACAGTCGACCAAGAATCTACGCATTTCTCTTATCCCCTGAAACTTGCAAACCTTGAAGCAAAGAGGACTCTGGGGACAAATACAATACTTACCAGAGGAGGGACAGAAGAAATGTTCCATCCAAGTTTAATGAATAAATTAATCAGAATCGAGTGAGTGAGGGAGTGAGTGAGTGAGTGACATCGAGTGCCTCCTATACCTCATGGAATGACTACGTCATCCATGAGCTAAAAAGGTCGCACTCACATTCCTCGAAGGTATGTAATAAAATCCATTGAAGATATTCAGATGAATTCAGTCTCCACCACATTTGGCGTATAAAAAACCCAAATCAACAAAGCTTTACTTGAGGACGCTGCTCTCCTTTTGTATTTTGTAGATTGGATTATTGGTTGATTTCGAATGAATTGCATGATTTAGTAACAAAAGTACTGATGTGTTACCTTGAATTAAATCGGATCCCTCCGCAATTTTTATGGAACTTGAAGAAATTAAGGAAAATAGTCGAGGCCCTTGTTACTGGAAAATGAATACGTCATTACTTACCAATGAAGAATATAAGAATATGATAAGCGACAATTTACCAATTTGGCGTGAAGAAAGGAAAAGTCTTAAACACCCGCGATCCGTCTGGGACTGGGTCAAATTTAATATCAGAACTAGCTCCATCGCCTTTCCTAAACAAATATCGAAAGATCAACGAAAACGTGGAGAGGAATTAACTCAAAAGTAACAAGAATCAGTATCAGCCTTTCAAGATCGTCCTTGTGACAACACAAGAATAACAATGGAAAATACAAAACCAAACTTGAGTCAATGTATGACAGAAAGGGTGAAGGTATAATTATACGGGCAAGCGCACGATGGCATGAACACGGAGAAAAGAATCGTAAGTAGTTCTTAAATTTAGGAAAACGTAATCACATTAAGAAACATATTAGAAAATTATATCTAAGTGGAGTCATTTCCAATGATCCTTTGTCGATATTGAATTCACAAAAGCAATTTTACACTGACTGAGCTGCACAGTAGCTCTAATACAAATTTAGACAGTCCAGACGCAGCAAATTTTCTGAAGCCAGCAATCTACCAAAGCTTATAAGTGAATCGAGTAAGAAATGTGAAGGAAGAATTTCTTTTGAAAAAGGAGAAAAATATGGTGAAATCATTTCCTCTGACCAAGACGCCTGAAAATGATAGGTTGCCAATTGAATTTTATAATACTTTCTGGTCAACAATTGGAGAAATTTTGGTTAAATGTCTCAATAAGGCCTTCGAAAGGAAAGAAATGTCTACTTAGCAGAGACAGGGTGTTATTACACTTATTGGAGAAAGGTGAAGACAGAACTTACTTACCTCGAAAACTGGAGACCGATTTCGCTTACTCATGTTGACGCCAAAATAGCATCCAAAGTGATAGCAGCCGAATTGTCAACGTTCTATCAGAGATAATTCATAGCAACCAGACAGAATATGTCTTCAGGTAGATACATACGAGAGGCAGCTCGCTTAATTTTAGATATGATGGAATATACCAAAACAATGAATATTCCAGGTATACTACTATGCATTGACTTTGAGAAAGCATTTGACAGTCTCGAATGGAATTTTATGTTTAAATGCTCAGAAATCTTCGGTTTTGGTTACGATCTTATCAGATGGATTGAAACATTTTATAGTAACATATGTAGTCGCATTATAAACAGCGGTTCTTTTTCAGCAGGTTGTGAGGTGAGAAGGGGAGTGAAGCAAGGAGATCCTCTGTCACCGTACTTATTCATAATCGCGATTGAAACATTAGCTACAGCAATTCAAATTCAAAAGTTACGGTACATATCACAACTCTTACAATCAATTATGTCCTAAAAAGAAGAAAGAAGTAGTACAGAGTACAGGTCCTTTTATCAAAAATGATTATTTAATTATATTGTTTATCGAATTAGAGCGCAGCGCAAAGAGGAAGAAATAGCTAGCAAGATCATTGCAGACTATGCTGAGAAATGATAGTCTCAAAACGTGGGGAGCGTATGGTAAGTAATGATCAAGTAGATCAGTTGTAGGAGGCTAGGTGGTGTTAAGGAGGGGGATCAAAGGGCCCAACTTCTTCGGTGTTGAGCCTAGTTTGTAGGTTTCAATATTAAACTGAGATTTTGAAATTGTTTTTTTTTAAGTTGGGGATCTTATTGCTGGTCTTGGAACACCATATGTAGTATCTTGCTAGAGGGAAACGAAAGTTTAATTGTAGCGAGAATTTCGTAGAATCCGACTTCAGGCTCCAAAATACTTTATCGTCTATCGGGTAGTATTGAGATGTTAAATTAACGTCCAGAAGTTTTTCCATCAAGTTTGTCCAAAATTGTTTGACTTTTGTACATTACCAGAAGAGACGTATATAATTCTCAGGGCGTTACTACAGAAAGAGCAGTTTGTATCCTGTTTGATGCCAATTTTTGATAGAAACATGTTAAACGTTGGTAGGCAGAATTCTGAGAAGAAGTCTGTATTGAAAACTGACAAAAGTCGTAATTTTTGTACACGTGGATGCCAAGGTATATGCCGTTTTCCAAACAGCAGCACTCCTGTCATTAGGAGTAATACTGCTTTTTGATTGGTTTTTCAATGGTATAGAGCTTTTGAGGGCGACCACTTTCTTGTAAACAACTCTATTTCCTTTCAAGCTTTTAGTAAATGAGTTGAAGAAAGACTCAGATGGGAAAGAAACTCTGGGTATTTTAGGGAAGTTCTCGTTATAGTGTGTTCTAAGAGCTGATACAAGTCCTAAATATTTCAAGGGTTTTATTTGTGTTTTGTATGTTTCATTACACTCTTGAAGAGAAAGGACGTTTCTCTAGTGCATCATTAAATCTTTTACTTTTAATATTCCGCGGCGAAAGAGTCGAAAACTGGCTTGTTATCAATACTTATTAACGAGTTGTGCCATAGTGATTGCTCGAAGATTTGTTGTTCGGTTTTTATAGTATCTCAAAGTTAACTTCTGATCATATTTCTAATAGTTCTCGTAAAAAGGAGTTGCTTACTGGTATCGTGCTGTGGGTGTCAGCCTTGTTAAGATTAGATTTAAAAATTAAATTACCACCATATTTTCCAAGTTCAAGATCGACAAATTCCTTCCATTTTCCATGGTTCGAATCATCGAAGTATTTGCTGATCCACATGGTCTTCAGTGATTTATTAAACAAAGGTATATCAATCATTTTTAGGCCATCTGTGTCGTATTCACTTATCAAAACAGAACGTTTGATCTTGTCACCTTTGTTGTTCCATAGAAAATTGTAAAGAATATCGTTGGTTTCCTTGATAGATTTCTGCGGTTTGTCTCTAGTGATGACAAAATATATGTAAGTTGAGATGCCGCCAGGCTTTTGATAACTTGAATTTTGCCGATTAAAGTAAGTCGCCAGTATTTCCATGCAGCAGCCTAGGACGTTTCTAATTTTATCTATTTTCTCCCTATAATTCGAGATTAAAGAGGTATTAGTGTTGTTAGAAATCCCCACTCCAAGGACTTTAACTCCATTTTCTGGCCATTTAAAATTGTTTTCGGGGATCGGAGGAGCTTCTCCTTCGTCCCCACCATTGATCCAATTCATAAGGCTTCCTATTTTTTGTCATTGATTTTAAGACCAGATACTTCACCAAATCTACCAATCGTATTGCGGACAGCGGATAAGGATTCCCGCGCACCATTGAGAATTAAGGTCGTGTCGTCCGCGTATTGGCTTATTTTTATTTGTGAATTGTTCACTGAACTTCCTTTAATGTTGGTGTTAGCCCTGATTGCCTTCCCCAAAGTTTCGACCCATAATATAAAAAGATAAGGAGAAAGAGGGCATCCCTGTCTGACGCCTCTTTGTAATTTAAAAGAAACTTGTGCACGCCCATCCATTGTTTAAAACCTAACTTTCGATATTGTTGTAAAAAGTGCTATTCCACTTTATTACAGTGCTTACCAGTCACACGCGCCCTCCGACGATTTTTTCCATTTTCGAAAACTAAGTTTTGGTGGACGTCAATCAAATGTTTCCATGACAATATAGTCCTCGTTTCGTGTTAGTTTCACCGCCATGTTTAATCGTCGTTGTGATCGTCTGTGATCAGGTTTAATCGCTCAGTTATTACTGACAAAGTCGTTTGCAGTAAAATTCGTTGAGATGGAAGATTATTATGAGGAGACAAGATGGTCTGCCTTGAATCACATAGCATGCAGAAACACTTTTTGGGAGCAAAACGTTTGTGAAGAAGGCGATTCGATTGTACGTAAACACTGGAGCCGTAAGCGATCCGCCAAAGAGAAGAT
Source organism: Pachyseris speciosa (assembly GCA_016490735.1). Lineage (NCBI taxonomy): Eukaryota > Metazoa > Cnidaria > Anthozoa > Scleractinia > Pachyseridae > Pachyseris > Pachyseris speciosa. The sequence continues at coordinate 243,775 of JAEMWC010000587.1, read as the reverse complement.
CAAAGAAACGAAAAACATCAGGTAGCTGAAAACGTTGGCCTCAGAAAATGAGTCGAGTTGTGTGGAAATTGACTTTTCATCAGCTTTTTACGGATGTAGATTAATTTAGCCGCAGAAATTTTTGTCATTCGTTATGCTATAAGATAATCCAGAGATCTATCTTGACGAGTTGCAAGCGTGGTTGGAGTACTAGTACGAGAGAGGTGAGGCGTATGCAATGCAAACCCTCAGCAGAACTATACGACAAATGGGATTGAAAGTAAAAAAGGTACTGAAAGCCGCAAGAGATTAGCAGTCAAATTTTTGTAGTTCATCCTGTAATAAAGGTTATTTAGTTCTCATGTTGTTGTGGTTGCCGTACACTGTTCGTAAATTTGTTACCTCAAATAATTGCCCGTGAGCGAGACGAACGAAACGGCACAGAGTTCAGACGATTTACTTCTCAACCAGAACAGTTTCTCAGGGCACCCAACGAGCCAAAGCAGCCAAAAGCTGTAGAAAGGCATTTTTTAAGTACCTTATGGTGTTTGAAGTCTGTTTAATGTGATGTTTTGGTTACCCAGAAAACTATGATCTGTTCGGATTCCCTAGCTGAAATGTTAACTGCCCGAACATTTTAGGAACAAAATCTTTCTTTGAGAAAATACTAGCTGACGTTAACTTTCTAGGGAACCACTTTTCCTTTCCGAAAATGCTAGCTGACGTTTTTTACTGCCAAAAACAGCAATAAAAAGCTTTCCGAAAACCTCAGGGGTTATGATTTCCACATAACGAATCTTTTAGGCCACGTTTTACTTACGAAAATCCGAGTGCACTCTTTAATCGACGCCGAAAGCCTTAGGCGAACTACCCTCCACCGAACAGATATCTACCGAAACTTGTCGTTGGGTGCCCCTGAGTTTCTGTTCATCGACGAGTCAAGTAAAGATGAAGGAGCAACTTAAGTACTCTGCGAGTAGTTCGTTTAAAAGAAACCCCGTTATTGTCATGGATACATTTGATTGACGTCCACCAAAACTTAGTTTTCGAAACAGGAAAAAGTCGCTGGAGGGCGCGTGTGACTGGTAACCGCTGTAAGGACGGTCCAAATCCAAAATATTCAAGCAAACGGTTTACGGAAGACCATTAAAGTGAGTCAAAAGCTTTTTCAAAGTCAACAAACAGCAGCAAACCCGAGATATTCTGTTGTGCGGTATAGCTTCTGGTACTTTCAAACAGTCTTAGGATTAGAATCTTTTTTGGTATGAGTTTAATTATGCCTCGTCTTTGTGTGAGAGAGTGTTTCTAGCTTGTAGGCATAATCAAGGCCATTAATCAGGATATTGGACAAATCTTCCCAGAAAGTTTTATCAAATGCTGCAGGAAGGCCGTCGGTTGCAGGGCATTTTCCAGATTCCATGTCTTTTAGTGCAGCTAGACATTCCTTTTCAGTTAAGGGGCCTTCACAGCTTATGGACTCGTTATTGTTCAGTACGGTGTCATTCTCTAGATTGATGAATTCGTTATCAGGGGCAATCGTGTTTCCTTTAGAAGTGTAGAGGTCTTTATAGAAGGCTTCACATTCTCTAAGGAATCCAACGTGAGAAGTGATGCATTCATTCTCATTTGTTTTGAGCTGCTTTATTGTGTTCAGTTTGAAGTGTCTCTTCTCAAGATTCAGAAAACATTTTGAATATTTTCTCCTTCATTGTACCATCTAGCTTTGCACCTTCCAATTCTTCTATTAAACTGTCTTTGTATGGTGAGCTAATCGAGGATAGGCGGGATAGTTCTGCTTCCAATGACGCAATTTTTTCTTCTAGAATGCGTTCTTTGTGAATATATTTTTTTTTTTTCCAATTGCAAAGCTAATAGAGTGTTCTCGGATTTTCATTTTAATCATGTCCCAAAGAAGACCTGGGTTGACTGACTCGTCATTTGCATATTCCTGTTGTGTTTGCTCGATGGTTATCATGTCAAGATAGTCGGCATCAGTTAAGAGCGGAGTATTTAGTTTCCAAAAACCTCGCCCTCTTGGATTTGAGTGCAAAGAGATGTTTAAAGTTATCATCCAATGATCTGTTCTAAAACCAGGTAGAATGTCAGCCAAGGCAACATTACCCATCAGGATTTGGCTTACCACGAAGAAATCTAGCCTACAGTGAATCTCCGGTCGTTTTTGGCACCAGGTGTATCTACTAGTATCCGGATTTAAGACCCTCCATGCATCAACCAGGTCAAACTTTTCGGTTATCTCACTCGCAGCTTTTTTCGCATTGGTATGAGTTTTGGCTAGACCACCTTTCGTATCTTTCTCTATATCTAAGACAAGGTTGAAATCGCCGCCTATTATTATTTCATTTATTTGAAATTCTGCAATACGCTCGGTAAGGCATTTGAAGAAATTTGGATCGTCTTCATTTGGGACGTATACATTTACTAAAGTTATATCTTTTCCATTTGCTTTTAAGTCACATATCATACACCGACCCGCAGGATCAATAAAGCATTTCATTATTTTAAGCTCGAAGTTGTTATTGAAGAGGATACGGACACCTGCTTTAGTACTTGACCAGGAGCTAAACAGTCATTGATAGCCCCATTCTGTGGCCCATAAATGTTTCGTATTATCCGAACAATGAACGTCTTGTAATTAACAAGAAGATGGAAAAATTTTTGGACCTCAGCCAATTAAAGGTTTCCTTTCTTTTTGTATTATTCCCGAGGCACCGCACGTTGAGAGATGCTATCGTTATTGCATTCTTAACCGTACTGAAAACAAAAGTTGAAAATAATAATCCATTGCACTGCGCTATTGTTCAGAGGTGTCGGAGTTATGGCTCTTAGGTTTTGATTTACATACTTCTTTGATTTATGCTTTTTAGGAAAATTGCAAATGATATTGAGAGTAACATGAAAAAATATAATTCTACGAGAAATAAGGTCCAAATGTACGAAAACATTAAGTAAATAGTCGGAATGGTACCATAAAAAGAAGAAAAGAGGCATAATATGTAGGAATAAAGTTAAACTATGTACTGAAAAGTAGTTGGGTAGATTATTAAGGGGTGAGTCAAAACAATACACAAACAAGAACGAAACAAAATGCAGATCGGTTCCCGTTTTGGTGGCAAGTAGGCAGAGAAGAGCGCTGTACCCTAAATTAGTTCAAATAAATCGCTGCATACCGGTCCCCCTAGAGGAATGATAATGTTTTTTTTATTTAAATCACAACACAGTTTACTCATCTGATTGGTCTCCTGATTCTAAAAATTTTCCTTGTGCCCAAATTTGCAGTTTATATAAAGTTTATCCGGTTGGCTTCTGCTAAAAGACACTCATTCCCATCCTCCGTACTTTCTTGAAAATTGGCATTTGTTCCCTTCTGCGCTTAATTATTTCTTGCGGAAAATTCCGAAAAATTTGAAAAGTTGGTTCCCTCTAAGCGCCTCCCTGAAACCAAGATGTCTTCTACATCCTTATAGCGGAGAAATTTAGCGATTATCGGCTTGGGGCCAGAGTCGTTGCGTCTTTTAGGGAGACGGTGCACTCGTTGTATTTCCACCGCGTGAGCGTTTCGGTACCCAAGGTCTCTTTCCATAAAATTTCTTAGTGTTGCTTCGGTTTCTTCATCTTATTCTTCGGGATGGAGAGAATTTAATGTTCTCACGCCTAGCGTATGCTTCAAGGTAGAGATCTTTGGAATTAAGGTCTCTGATTTGATCACGTAGATTTCTTTCGTTAATCATCAGCGAGTTTATTTCTGCGGTCTGTGCTTTGAGTTGGTCTTGCAGTTCTCTGCAATTGTCTCCAATGAAACTGCATGAGTATTGAAAGTCTTTTATGCCCCTCGCGGCCGTTATTTCAAATTGTTCTAGTTTTGCCGTACGTGCTATAAGGTCTGAGAGGCCTCGATATTTTTTACGGAGTTTTCGATAGAGTCGAGTTTGTTTAATATAGTGGGTATTGAGTTTAGTTGCAAGGATAAAGACTCTATCTTCTCAAGCGCTTCCATCACTCCGTTTATCGGCTAGTCTTCCTCGTTGTCGGCGTCGTTGTCATGCACTCCCATGTCTTTAAGTTTTTTTTTCCTTCCGGAGAAGTGGAAATTTCTTCGCTACTATCGGGCAGTATGGCTGGACATTTATGCATACTAATAAGCTACCGTGGCGCGCCACTCAAGCATGAACGCTCCTTAAAAGCGCTGCAATTATAGAAACAAGGGACGAATTCGACGAAGTGCGCTCACTAAAGTCGCCACATTCTTAAGATAAAAAGCGGATTTTTGTAGTTTAAGGGCTAATCTACAACGTTATCCAAAAACTAAGAAAATCCGACAAGAACAACCTCTATACTTTTTGCTTAGAAAACTCTGCTTTTTTGGTATTTCTAGTATGGGTTTAACACATCATTAAAATTCACGACAGAATTTTTTTTCGAAATAAGCAACAAACTTCGTATGAAACAACGGATTATCGAAGATACATTTTCCCCCTAAACATTGATAGTTTTTTCGTGAAAATTCGAGCACAAGAAGTTGTAGACTTCTGTGCTTGAAAAATCGCGCGCGTTCAGAGTCACGTCTTTTGTCTTACCGTATAACAATGGATTTCCATCAAGTTCAAGTTCAAGTTTATTAAAATTAACAACATAATACAAAACCAAATGAAGAATGATCCTCGCAGTTGTGAACGCAATTTATGCAATTACGATAAGAAGCCTGAAAAAAATTCAATACTTCAACGGAGTTTGAATCCGTGACCTCGCGATTACCGGTGCGATGCTCTAACCAACTGAGCTATGAAGCCACTGAAGTTGGGAGCAGGTCAATTGTGGGTTCATATGATCCCATGAAAGAAATGAGTGTGAACGATATATGAAATGAATCATATATGAACTGCGGAAATTAAATCAAATGAGGAATGATCCTCGCAAAACAGCGCTAACCCGCAAATAGCTAAGGCTAATCTGGGCGGGTAGCTGGTAGGACTGTTTAAAGAGTAAGTATAATAATTGTGAGTATGGGATAAGTGAAGAGATAAAATAAATATACAAGCACGTCGAATAAATAAATAAATAAATAAATAAAATATATATATAAATAAATAAATAAATATATATATATATATATATATATATATAGAACAAATAAATAAATAAATGAACAAACAAATGAACAAATGAATAAACAATAAGCAGCAAAGCTCTATTGTATGATGGAAGGCCTCGATCATCTCGGCTGGCAAGTGGGTTTTGGTTCCCAAGTGTTCTGACTGGAAGAGTATCCCTACCACTTAACCATTAATACAGGCTTGCCGTTTTGGATCCTTTTGGCGACTATACGTTCAGCTTGAAATACACCAAGAACCTTGGGTTTTGGATTACATATTGCCTCGGCGCGTGGAGTTACGACGCTACAGTCAAGGCCCTTGTAATAACCCTGGGGTGGACAACACTTCTCTATGTTATCAGCCCTGAGTGTGGTTGCAACTTGAAGGTCAATGGATTGTCGGCGGATCGAAATACACCAATGGCTAACAATTAGCTTTGAAAAATGAATAATATTAACCAAAGAAAATTCAAACCCCGGCAGGCCTTGTTTGTAAGCTCTGAAAACGAACCCGCTGCTAAGATTCGCATGGAAACAAACTGAAAAGTCCAAAGTACCCAAAAGCGTAATCAAAATGAGAAAATAGTTGCCATTCTTTCTCACTTGTCACTTCCTTGTTCTCTCTACGCTCGCGCGAACGACTGTATTATCTTACAATCGTCACAAACCCTCGCTCGCGCAAAATTAGTTCGAGAAGTTAAGATATTTTTGCGGTTTTCAGGACGCGCATTTACTCTTTCATTTCACAATCGTTATAATCCTCGCTCGCATAAAGGTGGTTGATAAGTTACCAGTTGTTGATACGTTTAAAGGACGAGCAGTTTTTTCCTTCTAATTGCAAATATTTTGTTATGTTCCTTTACTGAACGAAATCTATCCAAACGTGTGCATAAAATAATTAAAATAGCAAACCTTACATCTTTTTGTTTGGTTTACAGGACAGGTATTGCTCGCAAATGGGTGATTTTATTAACCCTTTTCCGCCGAGAGGGGTCCTATACGACCCCACAATAGACCGATATTTTGAAAATCTACAACTTTCTCAAATCCCCAACTATAAACCATTTTTTTGCCAAATGATCATTTGTTTAGAATTTATTATCCCGTAAACTGAAACAAAACTCCCAATTTTCACTTAATATGACTGTTTATTCTCTTTGAAAACCAAAATCGCCCTCGGACAACACCAAAATTCACGCAAGTTTGTCTTGAAGTTTTCAAGATAAAAATTCCTATTGAAGTTAAAAGTTTATATTGGCAGCAAACTTTGACCGCACCTCTTGCAATCTGTTCCACATTTACCTGCTCACCCCTTTATCCCGACCCCAATAACGCTACTTGATTTCATTTGCTCTCACAGTCTGTAATTTTCACGTTTGTGACCCAAAGGAATTCTGGGATTTTCTTGGCTAAGAACAGCATGGAAGTCTGCCAATTTCCATTTCACATATATTTTAGAACCGTGTAGAGCCACCCGGTCCTGCTGGCAAAACATTGCACCGATTGCATTATTTACATGTCAAAACTCGCCAAAATTGTCATGCCAGGTCCTGGAATGCACTCACAAAACGGCGAAAGACACAACTTCACTCCGTGAATGGCCATCACTCCCTCGCATACTTTCGGCGGCCTACTTCGTGTGAAATTGCTTCTCACCTCCGTTTTCTTTCAAAGGATTGCCTTTACCCATCAACCCAGCTTTATGATGCCAGGCAGGGGGCTTCTGAGGCGGAAAATGGCTCCAAAAACACACTTAAAAATCAAATAAGCAACGAATTGTAGCTGCAGGGTTCGTTTAGAAATAAACGACAGCTATCGTGACAAGCGTGACAACAAAGATAGAGCCTTCGGTGTTGTGGCTCAGCGAAATCTCCGTGGTAACCCCTTATATGGAGTAGCCAGTTCGATTTGACCTCCTACCCTCCGAAATTGGAAAAAGACGTACAAAACGTCCGTCGGAAAAGGGTTAAACAAAAGAGAAAACAATAGCAGGCAGTGGCCATTGTTGCTATTGCTCGCCCACTCCATACTAATGAGCATTGCCGCGCGTGCATAGCAACCAATGAAATACCTGCTTCTTGCGCGTCTGTGAATAATAACGAGCAATATGACAGTTTTGGGAAGTTTCTTGAAATGTAATTAAATGCCCGGAAAACAATAGGCATTCTGCCCCAGGCGGAGCTTGCTGATGATCGATCTCTCTGTCTTCTGATGTAATTAGATAAAAAATCGGCCATGTGTTGTTTGGAAAGGGTGAAATAGGCGGACGGTTAGCGGAGAGGTCTTCACGTTGCCATCAATCGACCGAGTCGCCTGACGTATTTGAAAAACTCCCAGGATTAAAGGTTACTTACACAAAAACAGAGGCGATGTGGATTGGCTCGTGTCGTGATAAAACTGAAAAACCTCTGTCTCTAAAATGGTGTAAAATTATTAAAGCTTAAGTCGTACATTTTAGCTATAACAAAGAAAATCACTCCATGCCAGAAAAGCTTTTACGATGCAGATATTAAAAGGTAAATACATTTGTGAAGCTGGAGAGGTCTTTCTCTGACTGGGAAATGTATCAGTTATTAAACGTCTTCTTCTTCCAAAACTGACATACATATTTTCAGTCCTCCCAACTCCTTCGGAATTCATTGCGCTGATACAAGCCATCATTTCGTATAAATTATTTTAATTATGGAAAGGTCCAGACAAAATATCTCGAAGAGCTATAATAAGTAGTTTTCACAAAGGTGGGTTAAATCGCTCTGATCTGGAGACTTCTTTTAAGGCTCCGAGATTAGCATGGATTTGAAGAGTTTTCAACGATAAACCATTTCCATGGAAAAATTACCTCAAATACCTGCTTAAATTCTGTGCCAGCTGTACTTTCTTCAATGCGACTATAACATCAATGATTACGACATCAATTCTGTTTTCTATTCAGAAATGCTACAATGGTGGTCAGAATTTCGCGCAAGATTTGCCATCGCGGGAAACTACACCTTTTGATCAAAATAATCTGCAACATTTGTGAAATAATAATAGACGATAACCCTATTTATTATCATAATTACGTGACAGCAGGTGTGGTCCTCGTCAGTGATTTAATGTTTCACTTGAACAATATTGAAGGGAATGGATTAATAGGCACGAATTTCCTAACTTGGTCTGCAGCTCGATGCTCTGTGCCAAAACAGTTCAGAAATTTAACAAAGGAAACTTGAATATGAAAGTATCGTATTTGGGATATTAGATGACAAATCTCACCTGCTTAACTACCTCCTTATCTTAGATAAACTTTTATTTATGGAATTGTCGGAAGAAGCCAAGAATTGTGTCCCTGTTTTTTCACTATTTGAAGCTATAGTTCAAAGCAAACATAACACTGAAAAGCTTACAGCCGTCCAAGGCAAATCAAGTTTAAAAAGATTTCAGGCGAAAGGGAAACCTTTTAAGGACAATGAGTGTTACAGGTCGCTGATGCATGAATTTATGCATATGTAAGAGTGCTGTGAGCAAACATACCAAGGTGGTGTCACTTGAGTCAAGTCAATTTGATAACTTTCTTTTTTCTTTCTTTCTAGAAATTAACAATTATTTAAGCAATGTAACACAAGTTTCCATGGTCTATAGGCTCCGCCTGATAGACCACGCTGGATGTTGGAAGATCACTTGAAGAATTTGTAAATCACGAGCCGCAGGCGAGTGATTTACGAATTCTTCCTGTTTATCACCCTGTAAACCATAAAAACGTGTGGTATATTGCTTTTATATAAAAATTCAGAAGACGTGCAAAATTTCCATGAGTTAGCTGATACAATAAATCATAGCTGATTGACCAATCAGAGCGCGGGCATTCATTTGGTTGTTATATAAAATGTCTTATATTGTAGGTAATGTAAGTATTGTATTCTATTGCACGGGATTGTACGAAGCATCGCATGTTGCAAGTAATGTAAGTAATCGAGTGTTCGACTGGTGAGTAATGTAATTATAATATTGTAAACAGAGTATGGCATTGGGTAGCAGTTAATTGTAAGTGTAAGTAGTGTACTGTGTGTTTTTTCTGTAGTGTTAGTAGGTTACTGTAAGAAGTGTTTTCGTAAATAAAGTCAAATTAAAACAAATAATAATGATAATAAAAACAAAACATGAATTGAGCTACTTATTCCTCCCATTACTGGTGCACTGTGCTGTGTTCTTTCTGTTGAGCTGCAAGACACCGTGTTTAAGTAAAAGCTATTGATCATGAAGCCTTGAGGCAGTGAATCATTTTGGTCGATCGATCCAAGTTTTAAGCATTTCAAGAGAAATTATTTTGCTCTTCCTTTTATCACTCGAAAGTTTACCTTCTGGAGTATCTTTCAAGCTAGCACTTGATTTTTATGCTTCTTTAAAGAATACAATGCAACCAGAGTTAAAAGAAAAAACCTCCAAGTAGATGAATTGTCAGTTGAGACGACGATTTGTTGTGCTTCAGAAACTAAGCGGCTTTTTCAGTATTTCTAAAAAGACAAATCTCTGTTCAAAATTAGGAATACTTTCATTGTGTTAATTTGTTCTTTTCCGATGATTTGTGTGACATTTCCACGGAACATAAACTCTGTAAAAATGGCAACATCACTTGTCAGCCATGCAATTCCACACTAAATACCGTCCGTTCGTTAGCCGATAACAATGCGATTCGAGTCGTCGCACATGGTTAGCTTTAGTGTTCGAAATGGCTGCCGTGTCTTTTTTTTTTCACGATAGCTGTGTGCCATTCTCAGTAGGAAAACACGGGTTATTTAAGACTGTAAATCGAAAGACAAATTCTAAGGAACACTCGACAGCTTAAACAGTGGAAATCAGTTAGGTCATAGCGAAGAAATCCCTTTTTGAGGGCAGACTGTGGTTTTGGCAAGGCGAAGAGACTTGTGCCTTCGCGGATCAGTGCGAATCATCACAACAATTGTAGACTTTCACCGAAATGTTTGAGCGCTTCTGGGAATCCACCTTGCAAAATGTTATAGGTTTTGAATGTGAAATGTACCGTGTTTTATCTTTAATTGACCGATTCGTGATATTCCAAGCAACTTTTATTAGCGAAGTTTGCGAAAGACGTGCTCAGGTCAGTCAATGAATTGTGCTTCAAAGCGACTAGCAGTTCGCTTGTCTCGCCTTGGCGTAGATGTACTCGAGGAGAAAATTGAAAGCGTTCGATTTTCAAGCATAAACACAAGATTATCTGAATAAATTGTTTATTGAGGAAAGTTTATTGTCTGGCAATCTAGTGCCCATGAAGAGTGGAGTGGCTTATTTCAAAACTTAACTTTGACATATCTCATTCTAAGCTACACAGTTAAAAGACGGCATTTCTTAGCTAACAGACAAAATTTTGGCCAGTTCTAGCCTATCAGCCATCACAAACATCTAACTACTCTAATACCATATTCACGAATTAGCTCATCATAAAAACACTTTGATATTTTCCGCTAGCTGAAACACCTGGCTGAAATTCAACATGGCGGCCACTGCAAACCTTAAACTGCAGTTTGCAGTAAGCGATAAACGTTGATCATAAGTTATCCAATGCAGTGATTCTGACTGAAGACAATATTCGGGACTAGTTTTGGTTTCAAGATACAGCGCACGACCTACAGACAGTGGAAAATAACGAGCACTCGATGGTAATTAATGCCGAAAACGCTGACGGAGTCGAATACATCCGAATGAGCCAAGAGACGACTACGAGGAAGATGAGCTTTTAGTTCGCCAGGCTCCCACTCTCCCGCTAAGAAATTTCTGCATGTAAACCAAACGAAAAGTTGTTTCGCCTTCTAGGCTTTTCCCAGGGCTAAGATCTTCTTCCCTCCATGTAAACATGAAAGACTTACAAAAACGACAGATTTATATTTCGAAATAACGTTTTCGTTGCCGTCGTCATCGTGTTTGCTTAAGCTCCCTTAACCGAAAAAGTCAGACAGACAGACAGATTTATAAACCGTTCGCTATTTTTATGGTCATCTCTCCGTTTCTTTTCTATATCCTAAGTTTTATGATGTACGTGGTCATCCACTTTCATTTTCTGTGCTTCCTAACCATCATATAAAAGTTGAATATCAACGGGTGTCGACTGAATTCCCAGTGGAATATAGGCCACTGCACGAACCGATATTCAATGTTTTCGTTTATACCCTAAAATTCAACCAAATCCACTTACCATGATTATCACCTTCCATTGCCTGGAATTGAGTGTATTAGGTCACTTGTACTTGTACTTGAACGGGAAAAGACAAACGTTTCAGTGACAGTAAAACCTCATCACCACGGAAGGTTTGATTACAACAGGGCAGAATATTTTTAAATAAGCTTTAAAGCTTACATCTCGAACATGGAATCGAGACTACGAGCAGCTGTTTTCCATATCCATACGAACTCGCTGTTTGAAAGATCGAGAAAACTTGCCAAATCTTCTAAATACTTGCAACTAGTGGATTTCCAAACAGCTTTGGAAACAAATAACCAACGAACAAGCAGTTTCACTTTGGCTCCAGTTTTACTGCAGTTCGTGGAGCCAACCACTTCCGGCTTTCCCGAAAAAAACCAGCATGGAAACAGATAAGACTGGAACGAATAATGTTGCCAGGGAAAAATGTCCCTCAAGTTTCCCTCAAAATTGTGATTATGACCAGTTCTCTGAGACGAAAATAATTAAAGAATAGCAATTTATTCTGTCACAAGACACAAAGAAAGCGAAAACGTCGATGTGGAGCACTTTATTAAGGTAGACTGAGGTATTTTGCAAAACACGTATTACCAAACACAGAGTCCATACTTACAACAGATTGAGCTGAGAACTGTCATGTAACCTCTCCGGTGTGACCAGCAGAGAGCTGATGAAGCGTTGCTTTAAGTAGAATCGTTCCTAAACCATAAATAATGAAAATAATAATAATAATAATAATAATACTAATAATAATAATAATAATAATAATAATAACAATAATAATAACAATACCTTAATAGGCCTAGACACTACCGACAGTACCCAACGCTAAGAACCATATTTGAGTACTTTAAGTTTTAACTTTCGATGCTGCGTTTGCGTTAAGAAGTCTGGTGTTTGGTATGGCTGAGACCAATGCTGATTTTAGTATTATTAACCCATTGGCACCCGTGCCGGCCAAAACCGGCCGTAAAAAACTCCCATGCTTCAAAACATTGCAACTTTCTCAATCGCACGAATATTGCCTTAACTGTTAGTTGTGAGCACGAAATGGAATGCCCTTTAAATTTGGAGATCCAATAAATGCAAGAAACGTAGCGATTTTTACCAAATATGGCCTTTTGAGTTTGGACAAGAACGATACTGGCCGTTTTTAACGTCAAAGAGAAACAACAAAAATGCCCCTTTTGCCTTCGTGTTTTTTAGGGAAATCATCGTCGAAAAACCAAACTTCAACCATCATAACGAAATTCAATCCTTTTTCTAGCTTAGAAATGACTTTTTTTGTTCATATTCTTCTCCCGAGCGTAGATACATCCTTTTGTTCCAGTGCATTCGGGCCTTCCCGACATTTTCAACATCTTGAGCGCATTGCATGCTGGGAACTAACGAGAATTTTTGACAGCGCCCGTTCCTTCCCCAATTCTTTCACATATAAACTAAGTCTACAGCCACTCCGACCTACCGCCAAAATTTCCTGCTCGTGGTCATCTTCAGTACACAGAAATTCCAAAATATGTGGCGGTAGGTCGAGAAATTCATCAATAGTCGAGTCCGAAAGGTACTAAGTGTTCGACCGGCCAAATTCGCAGTTCGTCGAGTAACAAGCCAAATTCAACTACAAAGTACATCACCTTGCTCGATTCTTTGAGAAAGTGGACTCTTAGCTACCGTCACGCTTAATGATGCTCATCAGGCAGCCGCTAAAGATGAAAAATGGCTGTAAATTTAGCAGAAATCGCAAGCAAACCCAACTTGGGCCAGTGTTGTCGCTTCACGGATAAAAAATAGCTACGTCAAAATGACGTTTTCAGAAACCTTGAGCCTCCAGTGGCTTAGGACAGCACCACTTTTCCCTGGTAGTTCAAATAAAGAGTCACGAATTGCTATTCATCGTTTATAGGTGGAAAATCACTCCGAAAATGTAAAATCCTGCGGTAGTCAATGGGTTAACAAAGAAAAATAGAGGTCACGTGACCGGTCCTTTTAACACTATCCAGTGAAAGTCATGGTTGGTGGTAGTTTAAATCCAGCGTCACAGTTAAGATTCTACAGTTAAAACAGTTTCTAGGGGGGTGGGTAACTTAGCAGGGCCAGGCTTCATTTCACGTTACCTCCTGGGTTTGCAGTTGGCTAGGTCACGTGACAAGCCACAGTATCAAACTCAATTACCCTAGATGAGATGATCATCGACTTCTGACTGTCACTAGTGGCTCCAACTCGACCTCCATTGTCTAGTTTTTAAAATCACCACCCCTCAAGTTGGCTTTCATGCAACTTCAACCTTGAAGCTAAATACTGGCCAGAAAGTGGTACCCTTCCCCCCAGATCTTGCAGCATATGGTTGTTTTCAAATAAAATAGCGTTGATATGTTACTAGCCTCAAAGGCTTTTGTTTAAGTAGGTGAGCAATAAAAAATATCAGCATCAAAAAAAAATTATGTTTTATTTAACCCATTGGCACCCGTGCCGGCCAAAACCGGCCGTAAAAAACTCCCATGCTTCAAAACATTGCAACTTTCTCAATCGCACGAATATTGCCTTAACTGTTAGTTGTGAGCACGAAATGGAATGCCCTTTAAATTTGGAGATCCAATAAATGCAAGAAACGTAGCGATTTTTACCAAATATGGCCTTTTGAGTTTGGACAAGAACGATACTGGCCGTTTTTAACGTCAAAGAGAAACAACAAAAATGCCCCTTTTTGCCTTCGTGTTTTTTAGGGAAATCATCGTCGAAAAACCAAACTTCAACCATCATAACGAAATTCAATCCTTTTTCTAGCTTAGAAATGACTTTTTTTGTTCATATTCTTCTCCCGAGCGTAGATACATCCTTTTGTTCCAGTGCATTCGGGCCTTCCCGACATTTTCAACATCTTGAGCGCATTGCATGCTGGGAACTAACGAGAATTTTTGACAGCGCCCGTTCCTTCCCCCAATTCTTTCACATATAAACTAAGTCTACAGCCACTCCGACCTACCGCCAAAATTTCCTGCTCGTGGTCATCTTCAGTACACAGAAATTCCAAAATATGTGGCGGTAGGTCGAGAAATTCATCAATAGTCGAGTCCGAAAGGTACTAAGTGTTCGACCGGCCAAATTCGCAGTTCGTCGAGTAACAAGCCAAATTCAACTACAAAGTACATCACCTTGCTCGATTCTTTGAGAAAGTGGACTCTTAGCTACCGTCACGCTTAATGATGCTCATCAGGCAGCCGCTAAAGATGAAAAATGGCTGTAAATTTAGCAGAAATCGCAAGCAAACCCAACTTGGGCCAGTGTTGTCGCTTCACGGATAAAAAATAGCTACGTCAAAATGACGTTTTCAGAAACCTTGAGCCTCCAGTGGCTTAGGACAGCACCACTTTTCCCTGGTAGTTCAAATAAAGAGTCACGAATTGCTATTCATCGTTTATAGGTGGAAAATCACTCCGAAAATGTAAAATCCTGCGGTAGTCAATGGGTTAACAAAGAAAAATAGAGGTCACGTGACCGGTCCTTTTAACACTATCCAGTGAAAGTCATGGTTGGTGGTAGTTTAAATCCAGCGTCACAGTTAAGATTCTACAGTTAAAACAGTTTCTAGGGGGGGTGGGTAACTTAGCAGGGCCAGGCTTCATTTCACGTTACCTCCTGGGTTTGCAGTTGGCTAGGTCACGTGACAAGCCACAGTATCAAACTCAATTACCCTAGATGAGATGATCATCGACTTCTGACTGTCACTAGTGGCTCCAACTCGACCTCCATTGTCTAGTTTTTAAAATCACCACCCCCTCAAGTTGGCTTTCATGCAACTTCAACCTTGAAGCTAAATACTGGCCAGAAAGTGGTACCCTTCCCCCCAGATCTTGCAGCATATGGTTGTTTTCAAATAAAATAGCGTTGATATGTTACTAGCCTCAAAGGCTTTTGTTTAAGTAGGTGAGCAATAAAAAATATCAGCATCAAAAAAAAATTATGTTTTATTTAACCCATTGGCACCCGTGCCGGCCAAAACCGGCCGTAAAAAACTCCCATGCTTCAAAACATTGCAACTTTCTCAATCGCACGAATATTGCCTTAACTGTTAGTTGTGAGCACGAAATGGAATGCCCTTTAAATTTGGAGATCCAATAAATGCAAGAAACGTAGCGATTTTTACCAAATATGGCCTTTTGAGTTTGGACAAGAACGATACTGGCCGTTTTTAACGTCAAAGAGAAACAACAAAAATGCCCCTTTTTGCCTTCGTGTTTTTTAGGGAAATCATCGTCGAAAAACCAAACTTCAACCATCATAACGAAATTCAATCCTTTTTCTAGCTTAGAAATGACTTTTTTTGTTCATATTCTTCTCCCGAGCGTAGATACATCCTTTTGTTCCAGTGCATTCGGGCCTTCCCGACATTTTCAACATCTTGAGCGCATTGCATGCTGGGAACTAACGAGAATTTTTGACAGCGCCCGTTCCTTCCCCCAATTCTTTCACATATAAACTAAGTCTACAGCCACTCCGACCTACCGCCAAAATTTCCTGCTCGTGGTCATCTTCAGTACACAGAAATTCCAAAATATGTGGCGGTAGGTCGAGAAATTCATCAATAGTCGAGTCCGAAAGGTACTAAGTGTTCGACCGGCCAAATTCGCAGTTCGTCGAGTAACAAGCCAAATTCAACTACAAAGTACATCACCTTGCTCGATTCTTTGAGAAAGTGGACTCTTAGCTACCGTCACGCTTAATGATGCTCATCAGGCAGCCGCTAAAGATGAAAAATGGCTGTAAATTTAGCAGAAATCGCAAGCAAACCCAACTTGGGCCATTGTTGTCGCTTCACGGATAAAAAATAGCTACGTCAAAATGACGTTTTCAGAAACCTTGCCTCCAGTGGCTTAGGACAGCACCACTTTTCCCTGGTAGTTCAAATAAAGAGTCACGAATTGTTATTCATCGTTTATAGGTGGAAAATCACTCCGAAAATGTAAAAACCTGCGGTAGTCAATGGGTTAAGAAATAAATATTTGAATTTACCTACACTTGCATGAGTGGAGATGCTTTGAAAACTGATGGGTTTTCGCAACAGGTTTAGAAACGAGAAATCATTATTTACGTTTGTGGGTAGCAGAAACCTAAGCAAAAGCAAAACGGGAGAATTCGAAACGCAGACCTAAGTCGCATTTCATTCGACTATTCATGTAAGTCGCTTACTAGTGTGAAAGGCCATAGTTATGGAAGGCAATAGTAATGTCAACGAAAGACATGCTTTTTCAAAATCGTCCCGAGTGGTTCTCAAAGACATCGAAGGCGGATGCGTATCAGTGCAGGGTCTGAAAACTCTGAGATGTTAAAATGAAGTGAAGCAATTTACATTTGTGATGAATTCCAAGATTACAATTCTTGGTTATATTTGAGTGTTCCACCAACACAACTGTGTTGTTTTCTGTCGGGAGGTTTGACGAATTCTAACTGATACATTACAATTAAATTAACATTTTTTTGCATGTCAGATTTGGACGGCGGCCAAGGAAAAGTTGTTTAACTTCTAATTCACTAAAAGCTCCATGAAATCGTGAGTTGACATTTAAATCCTCTGTATCATACAAAGGTAGCAGTAGGTAGGTCTTTTCTGGTATGTTTCCAAAAATAAGGTCAAGGGGAAGGTTTTTGTCCGGCAATATAGTTGTAAAAAGAGTGGTATGGTTTTAAAATGCCGTCGTTAGGCGTTGCAAGTTTAAAATCAGCTATTCCTAGGACGCTGTCAAAATCTGACATCCAAAACAAATTAATGTTTCAATCATAATTCGCCAAACCTCTCGGTCGGTGGGCAACAGAATTAACTAGAAATCATCTCTCGGACTTTTAACATCATTGTAAATTCATGGCATTTTACCTCCTTGGAGGTCAAATATCAGGAGATGCGCCAAGTCCGATCGTCTTCGATCTCTGTGCGAGCTACTCCGGAGATTTTTGAAAAAGGATGTCCTTAGTCGACAAGTTTCCCTATATTAAGTTATTTTTTATTTGCTTATGACCGATTCAAAATGATCAAAAACGATCAAAAGCGCGACTTATTTCTGCTGTTTTAACTCTCGATGAATTACGTCATCCTTTGTTACCATTTAATGGCACAAATCGGTAGAAAAGTGACAAATATCATAAAAGCCATAAGGACGATCTGTAAAAGGGTAAAAGAATAATCGATCCTTATAAATATCACCTGTTGACTAACCTTAAAAACAAGATCATGCAAAAAAAAAAAGAAAAAAAAAAATGACCGCAGAGGTATTTTGCAAAACACGTATTACCAAACAGAGAAACCGCATTTACAACTTATTCGTATAACTGTTATGTCACCTCTCAAGTGTGAACAGCAAAACGCTAAGCTCCGTTTTGTTTTTCTTTTTGCCACCCACACGTAAATGATGATTCCCCTTTTTCTAAAAGGTTCAGTTGGGAAACCTTCCGTTTTGCGAAGCATCTTCGTTCCTATTTTTGTTTTTATAGGTATAGCAAATGCACTCAAATATTCATAATTAGTTCTGTCTGTTTTCATGGGCAGAACTGATGAGGTTCGCAAATGGTATTTTCTCATGGGAGCAAAAATGCAAGAGGTGTTGCGGTGCTAATTAAGAACGGTTTTGATATCGATATTCGTTTGTCTCAGACAGACTCAATTGGCTATTTCGGAGTTGCGCAGGGAAAAATATACTATAAAAAATAAACTGGAACATTTGTGATATAATAATAGATAACCCTATTTATTATCATAATTACGTGACAGCAGGTGTGGTCCTCGTCAGTGATTTAATGTTTCACTTGAAAAATATTAAATCAGTAGTATACCGGAGTCAAACAAATACCACCTCGCACAAAAACTATCGTCGCGCGCTGCGCGCGCTCCTCGGTTTTTGTGCATCGGTAGTATTTGTTTGACTTCGGTATACTACTTGGAAGGTAAACCTGTCGTGCGGGAAAGCCCACGTTACACCTGTTGAACAAGGGCGTCGTATGTGTAAGCTTGTCACATCGTATTGAACAAACGTGTCGTGTGTGTAAGCAATGGTACAACCTTTTGAACAAGACCACCATGTGGGAATGTCGATGTCACACCCAATTGAACAAGTGCGTCTTGTGGTTAAACCGATGGAAACCGAACCAGCGCGCGGGGAGAGCAAGCCGATGGTGCGCCATGTTGAACAAGGGCACCCCGCACTTACGTAATAGAAGAGGAATCTCTTGAGGATATTGAATTTGCCCGACAAAATGGTTTTGACTCTTTCTATGAATATAAAAAATTCCTTGAGTGGTGTAAAGAAGAGGCCGACCGAGAATTCAAAGAATATATGGAGACGGAAGAGTTTCAAGAGAAGGAAAGAAAACAGAAAGCAAAGGAGTTGCAAGAAGCGCAAGACGAGATGAATTATTTTAATTCTCTTTGTCTTCAATGTTATTTTCCTGAAGATTTTTGTGTTTGTTGAACAAATATTCTCCCAACATATATGGACAACACCAGAGCACAACAGCTGTCGAACTCTTTGCCTCCCCAAATGCAAGAGGCATTGCTCGTTTTCATGGAAGAGCTCGAGGACACCCTCGACATCGGAAACACTTCCCCCGATTGGGTTGTCAAGCGCGCAATGCCCGCTTTTTACGCGCTGTTTGAAGCTTATGTCAACTATGCATTCGACAACGCAGAGGAAGAGGATCCAAACGAACCGGACTGGGATGCTTTGGAAACTGAAACAGACCGCTAGGAAGAAGCAAAATACCCCGCCTCTTTCACCGAACACAAAGACAACGGCTGTCTTGGTTGTGATTGATTGTTGTGTCATTTGAATAAATGTTTCTCTTTGTAAGCAATGTTTGCTTTGCTAGTAATCCTTTTCCATTTCGTGCAAGACGAATTTGGACACCTAATGGTTCGCGAGGTCCGACAAGTCGTGGTTCGTGTGGTACGCCTATTTGAAGCCGCGGAGGACACAACAAATGTCAACCCGGAGTTCGAATAACTGCAAATGTGGGAAAAGAGTCGAGGAGCTGTTCAACCTTTTCGACATGGTGATTTCTCCTCTTCACGTTCTCCGCACAACGATGACGGATAAAAACCAAGTTTTTTTTTACAAAGCAGCCCATTTCCTCCCAAATTTGAATGGAGAGGTAGAAAGTTTCTTTCGAGATTGTTTGACTTCAGATAAACTTTCCAACAAGCGAAAAAAAAATGTGGACATCTTTTTGGATATGTTAGACGAACTCGGTTCTTGGGCCAAACAATGGCCAGAAGAAATTCCATGGTATTTAATACCATCAGACGTTTGGAAACTATTGTTGCTTGGTACGAGCTTTAACCCAAGCCCTAACTTCTCCTTTGTGTTGATAGCATTGCGGACCAAAGCATGCCCCCATTGTCTCTCTTTCTACGGAACCGCATCCAAAGCTTTTACCATTTTCCTATCAGCAGCATGCTTGCATTTTTTCTAGTTCGCACCATATTTTTTGCCCAATGCCCACAACTGCTGTAATCGAAATCGTGTTGCATCGCAATCGCATCCTTTGCGCCTGTTGGGTTTTGAAAGATTTCCCAAATCTCCCCCTCTCTGGATTGTAGTCGAGCTGTTTGTGGAGAGGGTTGTATGGGCCTGTGTAGTTGTGTCCAGGAAGAGTCCAGCCTTTCTTCGGTTTCGGAAGTTTCCCAATCAATGCATGGATGTCCACACCCGAACCATAATAGTTTCGCGCCGTCTTCTTCAGAACATCCAAGAATCCGTGGTGCCCCGGCACAGCTTTGGAGAAGGCTTTCAAAAACTTTGGGTCTGTTGCAAACTTTGGAACCAAGACCCCGTAGCGAGTGAACCGTGGGTCGACAAAGTGACCCAATCCCGACCCAACAATCCCCTTGCCATATCCCTTCCACTTAACCCAAGACCCGTAGCTTCGCGTGCCACCTTTGTCTTTGTACTCTTTGTGCTGCCGCTTGTATTCTGCCATCATTCGCCGCCCTTCTTCTGGAGAAACAATTGGGCCTTTGAAAAGGGTCGGATCGGACACAACACTCCACAACTTCATGAAATCTACAAACGGGAAGGGAATAGAAAGTCCGCATCCATCGAGTTCGGGCCTGTCAGTCTTGTAACGAATATTTGGCCGGACCTTCGTGGAAAGTTGGTTCAACGCTTCACTTCCAACTTTTCGAAGAACCGGCTTGCCTTTCTCGACAGCCCAATTAACCGCTTTTCTTTGCAGCTCGGGGTTTCTCATCGCCTCCGACGCATAGTACCGCCCCATTTCCAATCCTTTCTTTGCGAGATATCGAACGCCTTGTTCCAAGAACAAATCCATCGCCGTTCCAGCAATGTCTTTTCCAATTCCAGCGCCCTCTGCAAGAGAGGGCCCCGCTAGTTTCCCGACTTCGGCAAGAACCTTGTTTTCCTTATCCCGCAGACGGCACATTTTGCTTTCAACATTTTACGGTTGTTTTTCGTTGTGACAACCCTTTTCGTTCAAGGCACATTCGGAGTTTTCCGTTTGTCAAGCACGCAGTACGAGTCGACCATCACGCTATATTTTCGAAGTAATTTTTCACAACCTTTTCGTTTTCTTGGACATCTGTGGAAAACATGCGGAGAATATCTGGGTAACTCGCCCCCTTGTTGCGCTCATTCAATAGTAATGATAGTAGCCGCAACGCACGCTGTCGAGTGCTTGGATTTGATCTTCGTTGCGCAGAAAGGTTTCGTTCCCCACTGTTTCAGCATTTCCTGTTCCCATTCCACCGGTGGGTGCTGCCCAAAAGAGTCGAAATACTCCACATCTTTCCCACGCCAGCAGGCGACCCAGTGTGTCCCCAATCTGCCAAAGTCGTCCAAGTTCAAAACGCAAGGCGAGTGGTGGAAAGGTTGGGGTTCGTTTTGGGAGAAAATCCCTCGTATGGGGATTCCAAGATATTTGCACCAATTGGTCAGATCAATATTCGAGAGTGGGGCATCCCGGAATTTCATTTTTTTTCTCCCAATCTCGCCAAGTGCCCCAAACAGGCGGCGGGCGATACCAGGGAGGGTTTATCTGCATTCCTTTGCCTCGAGGAGGTGGCGGGGGAGGAAGACGTGGTGGCACCGAGCGTCTCGAGCGGGACCGGCCCACTTGCATTCCTTTAACAACAAAGCTTTTCACAAGGGGCAGAGCCAGGGGAACGCCGATAGAAGCCAACATCCCCAGAAATCCTCCATATTGCGCACTTCCTCCACCACGAACCATCCTTTGCCAACCAAGTGCCTTTCAATCGCCTTTTTCTGGTCTGGCGACAACATTTGCACCAGCCGGTAAAGCTCCACTTCCCGCGGCCCATGGCCGTTCCCGAAAATCTTTTTCAAAGCTTTGTCCGCAGCGAAACTCAGCCCCTCAGTTCCCAAAGCTTTGGCGGCGGATTTGGCGGCAGGCACAAGAAGAGGCCGAGCCAGACTGAACACCGATGAAAAAAGATTGCCGCCGCTCTGCGCCATTTTGGTGATCTGTGTTTTGCTTATGTCGATATCCGCGCCGCGTCCTTCGCTGGCGGCTTTCTTTGCGTGGCGGATTTGGGTGGCAGTCAAAAGAAGAGTATCGTTGACTCGCAGAGTCACGGCCGTTCGCGAGGCAACAGCCTTTCGCAGTCTTTGTTTCTGGCCATCTGTCAAAGCAATCTGGAACGGATGGTACTTCGTCGCCATCTTATACCAAAGAAAAGAATTTCTCTCCCCGCCTGTGGGCAGGAAACTCCTGCTTAAGCAAACACCAACTCATTTCCAACTTGTTTGATGACGACTTCTTCCTCATTCATAATGGCCCCATAAGGGATGTAATTTTGGGCGTTGGCCGCTTCATTCAGCCGCCAATGGAGAACCATTTTCTTTTCCTCTTCCGTCATGCTTGGTTTGGTTGCCCGGAGATCGAAGTAAATCACAGAGTAAAGCTTGGAGAAGTTGTCGTGGCTCACCTGTGTTCCTGTGTTGACGTCGTTTGTCCGGTACTTGTATTCGACCAGGTCGCTGAAGGTACGATCGCGGTCGTCTCCATCGTATTCAATATCGGGGTAATACTCCGACCCATACTGAAGCCTGCAAGAGATTAATTTTGCCGAGTTGTCCCCATCCAGGTCGAAGGTGTCGAAGCGGTAGGGGTTGTATTCCAAGGCGTTATGTTTGCGCGCCTGGAGGAAGAAAACGAACACGTGTTTGGCATTTCTCACACCGGAGGTAATCGTCCATGTACCTCTAACTTGTCGTTGGGGGTCGTCGTAAAACAGCGTCTCTTTCAAGTACTTCCACTGGGTCGGTTTCAGGTACCTTTCATTCAAAAGTTTCTGGCCTTCGGGGGACAACTGCCGTTTTGGAACACAGAGTTGGATGTCTTTGACCACGATTCGCCGCCCGCGTCGCTCTGAAAAATCATTTCGGCGTCATCCTGAAAGCACGATCTCGAATGTCAACTTCAACGGGGGAGGAGTCTGTCCTCCAACTCCTCGAAAAAAGAATAATGGTTCAAAGGAATCAAAGTTTTGACGTTCCCAGCCCCCCGCGAGCGGACGTGCCGCGCCGAGATGCCTTTGTTGGTGGCAGTGGCGGGGTTCGTCACAGTTGCGGCAGCGGCGGTGGCGGTGGTGTTGTCGAGGTACCAAAACTCTCTTTGCGCCACTGTTTGCGCGTAATCGTTGGAGTAATCCAGCAGGGTTTTGATGAATATGATTTTGTTGCCGTCGTCGGCCGTGTAAAGTGTTTTTCCAGACTTCACCGTTAATTGCTTGATCAGCGAGAAGGATCCATTGACCAGAGCTGTTTGCGCGTTGTCTGCAATGTTGGCCCCATCGGCGAGAGCCTCATAATAATAATAATAATAATAATAATAATAATAATAATAATAATAATAATAAATATATTTATATAGCGCCTATATAAAATTCTAAGCGCTTTACAATTCATATGTACAAAGATATAATGCTACCACAATACTTTTTGTTAAAATGTCCTTAAAAATGTCTCAAAATTCAACGAATGTCTATATTAAAGGTAAAATGAAAATAAAAGTGTCCTCGGATGTCACTGTTCTTTATAAAAAGCTTCATTAAAAAGGTGTGTTTTCAGTTTATTTTTTAAATTATGAAGGTTTTAAGTCTCTCTAATGTGTAGAGGAAGACTGTTCCATATCTTTGGGCCAGCCACTGCAAATGCACGATCACCAAATGCTTTGCTTCTTGTTCGAGGAATGATCAAAAAGTTTTCGTTGTTACTACGCAGGGAATAGCGTGATGTAGGCTTTGGTTGTAACATCCTACTCAGATAGGGTGGCGCCATTCCTTTGAAGGCTTTGAATACTAGTAAAGCGATTTTGAACTTTACTCGAAAACCAATTGGAAGCCAATGTAGACTCTTCAGGACTGGTGTTACATGACTGTATCTAGGGACCTGTTGAGTAACACGTGCAGCTGCATTTAAGACTTTTTGAAGTCGATCTATTTGACACTTTGGTACACCATGCAAAAGTGAATTACAATAGTCCAGATGTGAGGTAACGAAAGCGTAAATAAGTGTAGCAGTAGCCTTTTCTGATAGGAACTTTCTGATTTGCTTTATTTTGTACAAGCCAAAGAAACCTTTACTGCAGGCCTTGCCAATGTTTGTGGTCATAGTCATAGACGTGTCAAACCAAGCTCCCAAGTTACGAACTGATCAGACTTTTTGGATCTCTGTTGAGCCAACACGAATGCTGTCGATTTGATATTAGTCAGCTGCTGACGAGAACCTATGACCAGAAATTCGGTCTTGGTATCATTCAGCTTAAGGTAGTTGTTAATCATCCAGGCACGAATATCAGATATACAACGCCCCATGGAAGATACTGCCTCGTCTTGAGATGTTGTTGAATCAGGTCTGAATGATAAGTATAATTGAGTGTCATATGCATAACATTGAATGTTTAGTAGGTGTTTCTTCACGACGTGGAACAAGCGCGATGCGTACATGATGAATAGTATCGGTCCTAAACAACTGCCTTGGGGTACACCTGTGACAACATCAAAGTCACGTGATTGTTTCCGTTCAACTACGACGCGCTGTTTTCGACCGGACAGAAATGATTTAATCCACAAAAGAGCTTGATTAGCCACACCAAAGTCACTCTCAAGTAGGGCCGCTATGGTCTCATGATCAACTGTATCGAAAGCAGCGCTTAAATGCAGTAGAACAAGAAGGGTGACCTCTTGCCTATCCATACTTGAGAGGATATCACTCTGAACCTTGATTAAGGCAGTCTCGGTTGAATGGAACTGACGATATGATGACTGTTTAGTAGGTAGAGGTGCATGCTCATTACAATGGTCAAGAAGCTGTGAAATTACCACCTTCTCAGCAATTTTTGACACAAATGAAAGGTTGCTTACTGACGAAAGTTCTCAAGTACTGGGTTCATATCGAGTTTTTTAATCAGCGGTATGACAAGTGCAATCTTCCAGCTGTTAGGTATAGAACTACTGTCCAATGAAAAGTTAACCATTTTGGCGATGATTGGTGTACAGTATCAACACACTTCTTGACCAGCCAGGTCGGAATCGGATCTAGTTAACAGCTTGCATCTGACGATGACAGAATGATTTTACGAACTGTATCTTCTGATACATGAGCAAAAGCTTCGAATCGGTATTCCACCATGAAATAAGCATTAAACCAGTCACGAACGATATCCCGATTTGTGATGGAGAAGGTGATTCCTGGTTTCTCTTGGTGCTGGCCGTTGGCCGGCATTTTGAGCGGGGTGGACACATTGAAACGCTCTTAATCGACCCGTTCCAGATACTGCGGCGTTCTGAACATGGTGCATACATCCCCGAAAAAAATTCAAAGCTGGTTGGCGAGAATTTGAATCAACTTCAACATGGCGTCTTTCCCTTTCTTTTTCCGCGGGAGCTTTCTCCCTTGCCCACTCAAAAGCTGCCGGATCTGTTTGGCCCTAAGTTCGCCAACTTTCGCGAGGGTTTTCTGTGCTTCCTTCTTTTTGCCGGCAGTCGCCTGTCTCTCAGCTTGCTTGATAAGGGGTGCAAGGACGTCGCGGATCACACCGGAGCCTTTGTGTTCCAGCGAAACCGCCCAAAGCGGGGGTCGAAGATTTTTGTCCCTTCACTCAAACGGGGCATGCCTTGATACCTTTGCAAGAAATTCAGGCGACTTCGCAGATCACGAAAGACAAAGCCACATCGGAGCCGTTGAGGTCCAAAGTGTTGTTCGCCCCATCGGAGATCCGGATCTGCACACTGTCGATTTCTGTTTTGCTGACGGGGTGAAATTCGAGATGAAAAGGTTCTTCCTTGAAAGGAAAAATGACGGGGAGATCCTCAGTGGAAATGCTGTACAAAATGTCGGCCTGAACGTTTTGCACATCTCTTCTAACCGAATCGCAGTGTATGAAGACCCAATCGACGCCTATCGTGATGTTCGGAATTCTGTCGCCGATGAAATTTGTCGAATCTTTCAAGATTTTTTTTGTCGAAGCCGAGCAGGTCTGCGAACTCACCGACGGAAAGGTCGAGCTCGTAGTTTTTTTGCGATCCCAATCACCCCCCAGCAGACCGTGAAATCAAACTACAAAGATTGAAGATGTGTTCTTTGTCGGCGGCAGATGGGTCGACGTACCCTGTGCGTCCTTGCAGAAAGGCAGCAATGTTGGTGTAGTTGTACATACCGTCGGGGACAGTCAAAGTTGTCCAAGCCTTCTCTGTTCCCGCCTTTTCAGCTGGTTGTTGTTGTACCG
This sequence comes from Pachyseris speciosa, assembly GCA_016490735.1. Taxonomy (NCBI): domain Eukaryota; kingdom Metazoa; phylum Cnidaria; class Anthozoa; order Scleractinia; family Pachyseridae; genus Pachyseris; species Pachyseris speciosa. Next base: position 217,739 of record JAEMWC010000587.1, on the reverse strand, counting down.
CGCCGCCACGTTGTGCCAAGAGTATGTCATCGTGATGAGTTCCTTGAGGGCGACTTTGTATGTCCGGCTGGGGTTAAGGTAAATGCGCTGCGGGAAGAAGATCCTGAAATCGTGAGTCGGCTGTTTGCCGCGTCCCGGTTGCAGCTTCGCGAGCCTAGAGTCGAGCAGCAGGTGTTCGTCGTTCATCCTATGTAATCCCGAAAAATTTTCCGTTCTTGCGCCTTCGTCAAGAAGCCGCGACGGGTGAGTTCGGAAACAAGCTATTCGATGTCTCGCCGGAGTTTGAGGGAGGTGTTTCCGGCCCGGAGCGAGCCCAGCTTCACATACAAATCGTTCACCATTGCATCGAAGGAATCACCCACCCCGCTTCCCTCCATCCATTCCTCCAAGTCATCGTCATCTTCATCGCCGGCGACAGCTGGTCTGCGGGAAGAAAAATATCTTTGAAAGCTCTTTCCAAGGACGACGGCTCGCGGGCGGTTTTTTTTCATTCGGGGCTTTTCTTCAACCTTTTTCTCCCCTCTCGAAGCTGGCCTTCTGACGGTTTTTGAGGCGGTGGAAGCGGTCGGTCGACTTCTCTTCCAGGAATTGCCACGACGAATTGGAAACAGGGGCACTCGTCCATGCCCGAGGATATTTTCCGAATGTTGATCTGCGGTCCCAGCAATTCCGGCAAGATAAAGATCCTGCTCTACTGCTTTACGAGCTGCTGGAGTTCAACATGGTTCTGCTTTTCTCGAAGAACCTTCACCAGAACAAGTACCGGGCGCTTCTGCAAGATTTCGCCAAAAAACATCAACTCCAAGGTTGGTTACGAAGTCATCGAAGCTTTCCAGGGGGACGAAATTGTTCCGCTCGAGGAGCTGCCGCCCGACAACCAGAAAACTGTCGTGTTCGCCGACTTGGTTTGCGAAAAAAAACCAAAACAGCCGGCACCGCAACTGTGCTGTTATCTATCTTTCCCAGACCTTTTTCAAAGTTCCCAAGAACATCCGCGACAACTGCAGCCATTTCTGCGTTTTTTCTTTTCTGCCAAGAGAGAACAGACGGATCGCCGCCAATCTGGGGGTGGATTCCGACCTGTTGGACCGCGCAACTGACAAAACATTCTCATTTTTTTTTACGACAAGCCGAGGAAAGAGACCAAGAAAAATTTTTACGAGAATATATAGGAGGATATGGAGATGACCGGCTGTCTTCTTGTCCTTGGTGGACATTGCTTCACCAATGTGGGCTATTTGAAAGTCGCGAAAGGCAATCTAGACCTGGGTGCATATCGCCTGACAATCACGCCAGATTAAGAGAAGAAATAATGAAAGATCTCGAAGAGAAAGAGAAACGATCCGCTCTTATCGTTATTGCGGGGGAAGTCACAGACGAGGAGATTGCCCAGTGTATGGACAAAAATGCAAGAAATGTGGCCGTAGGAATCATTTCTCCCAAGTCTGTTTACAAAGAAATTCCAGCCAAAGACACGCGTCAGCGAACATCGTAACGCATTCTCAACAGCTATCAGATGAGGATTCCGGCGATTCCATCATGTCACTGGACCTGTCCCCAGAACCCGCAGAGGAAGTCCTGGTTTCTCAGAGCAAGCAATTGAAATCGAAAATTCATGCGACAATGAAAATCAAGGGCGGCTCTGAGACGATCTTCCAAGTGGACACTGGGGCGACCTGTAACGTGATACGGTCTGGTGAGCTGCGTGGCACTAAGTATGAAAATAAAGTTACAGCGACGAACCAAAGTACTAAAGATGTACAATTCTTCACCGCTAAAGCCAGCCGGAAAATGCCGCGTACAGTTAACAAACCCACAAAATAGCCAGAAGTATAAGGTGGACTTCGTTGTAGTTGAAGATAAAGATGCGAACATCAATCTCCTGTTGAGCAGAGCGGCTCAACAGATGAATTTAATCCGAGTTAATCATGAAAATATGCTGCCTGTGGCGAATGAGGTCCATGTGGTGCAGATCCCGAGTGAGATCGGCTTATCAGAGGAAGAAATACGGACTAAGTATGCTGACGTATTTCAAGGACTAGGAGAACTTGGTGAACCCTTGCACCTAGAAGTAGATGAGATGATTACACCAGTCCAGATCCCACCCAGAAGGATACCTGAAGCTCTCAAAGTTCCCCTGAAAGACCATCTAGCAGAGCTCGAGCAACAAGGAGTAATTGAGAAAGTCACTCAAGCGACAGACTGGGTGAGCGCAATAGTAGTGAACAAGAAGAGCAACGGTAAGATAAGACTCTGCCTTGACCCACAGCCACTGAACAGGGCTATAAAGCGATGCCACTACCCAATCCCGACAATTGAAGAAGTCCTTCCAGACCTAGCAAATGCAAAAGTGTTCACTAAGCTGGACTGTAAGAACGGCTACTGGCAGGTGAAGCTGAATCAAGACTCGTCTACTCTGACCACCTTCAATACCCCTTTTGGTCGCTACAAGTGGACCAGGATGCTTTTCGGGATTTCTCCTGCAGGGGAAATTTTCCAGCGCCGACTAGACCAAGCCATTGAGAGACTTGACGGAGTCAGGACCGTAGCAGACGACCTCCTTATCATTGGCAATGGGGAGTCGGTTGTCGATGCAGTAAAAGACCATGACACCAAGCTAGAGGCCTTGCTTACCCGGTGTCGCGAGTTTGGAATCAAGTTAAACGAAACAAAGATTGCCCTTAAGCAAACGTCCATGCCGTACATCGGTCATCTACTCACTGCCCACGGAGTAAAGGCGGACCCCTCCAAAGTTGACGCAATCAAGACCAAGCCAACTGATGTACAGGGCGTCAGGCGGATCCTGGGGATGACCAATTACTTAGCAAAATTCCTGCCAAAGCTATCGGACGTCTCCGCACCATTGAGAGGGTTGACCAGAAAGGAACATGATTTCCACTGGTCGGACATTCACGACCAGGCATTTGACGACATCAAGAAACTTGTGTCAAACCCGCCGCTACTCAAATACTACGAACCAAGCAAGCCACTGGTACTCCAATCCGATGCAAGTGAGAAGGGCCTGGGTGCTTCGTTGTTGCAAGACGGAAAACCAATTGCGTATGCAAGCCGAGCGCTTACATGTACGGAAATGAACTATGATCAGATAGAAAAGGAACTATTGGCCTTCGTTTTTGGGGTAGAGCGTTTCCACCAATACACGTACGGAAGAAAAGTTGTTGTGGACTCAGATCACAAGCCTTTGGAGACAATATTCGGAAAGTCCCTAGCCACGGCTCCCAGACGTCTCCAAAAGATGTTCATGCGTCTCCAACGTTATGATCTTGACATACATTACAAGAAGGGGTCTGAAATGTACCTGGCGGATACGCTAAGCAGACACTTCAATGGAGGTGAAGTACACGTGGTCAGGTCAGACTTTGAGGAAGAGATCGAAGAAATGCCAAAGATAGAGGACATCAACCAGATGGTAGCATCAGAAGACAAGTTGGCGAGACTGAAGGATGAGACAAACAAAGACGAAGTCCTCCAGGCCGTGAAGGCGGCTATTCAACGCGGATGTCCGGAGAGCAAGAGCAACTTGCCCGCGGCAGTAACCCCCTATTTCCCATCTCGAGACAAGAAGAAGAAGTTCTCATACTCCGCGGAGACAGGGTGGTTATCCCAAACACACTCCAGGATCTACACGCAGCGCACCAAGGAATAGAGTCTACTCTAAGAAGAGCACGAGGAAGCATTTACTGGCCCAATATGAACAAATAGGTGAAGGACTACATCTCCAGGTGTGACATTTGCCTGACCTATGCCCCTCGTCAACAGAAGGACCCCGTCCTTAGCCACGAAGTACCTGATCGCCCTTGGGCAAAGATCGCCACAGACCTCTTTCAGTTCGAGAACAAAGACTATCTCGTGACAGTAGACTATTTCTCAGATTTCTTTGAGATAGACTGCATGTTCAGCACGACTTCTGAAACAGCCATAAAGAAGCTGGAAGGACACTTTGCAAGATACGGGATACCAGATGAAATAATCTCTGATAACGGGTCACAGTTCCCTGCTGAAGAGTTTCGTGTCTTCGCTCAAGCATACGGGTTCAAGCATACGTGCACCAGTCCGCATCACCACCAGTCCAACGGCAAGGCCGAATCAGCAGTAGAGCAAGCCAAGAAAACACTGCGAATGGCAAGAGTGAGTGGCAATGATTTCTATTTGGCCCTCCTGAACGTCCGAAACACGCCTCAGGAAGGATACAACACGAGCCCAGCCCAAAGAATGATGAGCAGGAATTCAAAGACCCTTCTTCCAGTCTCCGCAAGCTTACTGAAGCCTCACGTGGTCCAAAATACCATGGCCACTATTCTCAAGAAACGAGCCAGCAGCAACACTATTACAACAGGGGAGCCAAGGCCTTAGAACAGCTGCACAAAGGAAACACGGTGAAGATTCAGCCATTTACCCTTGGAGAGAAAGACTGGGCTGACGGACAGGTGGTAAAGGAAGTGCGTCCCCGGTCCTATTAAGTATAAGGGGATGGGAAGGTGTACATCAGAAACCGCAGACACCTGTGGAAATACGAACACGTCGAGAATATCGAACCGCCTGCAGAGTCGCCAGTCCCGGAGGTAACTGAAAAAGTTACTTCTGCAATAGATGCGGAGAAGGGTGGTTCATCGGATGACCAACAGGGAGAGAGCGGGCCACTGCCAGAGAGCGGAGCCGCAGGAACCTCAGCGACGTGCCCAGACGTGGCTTACAGAACCCGCAGCGGGCGGGTGCCTGTAAGATCTGCTAGATTCAATGATTTTATCATGGACTGACCATAGGGTTAAAATGACACTTTGTAAAGACAGTTAATGTTCAATGTGATTATATTTGTTTGTTTTTTTTTTATTAAAGGTAAGATGTCACGATATGTGTTGATTTACTGTAATTCGAGATGTTGTTATGTAGATTATGTGCGTAAACACGTGACGAGTTCACGCGGATATTGTATTGCGATGCGACGAAGTTTTTTGAATGATACATTAAATCTTTGGATTATAATCAAGTTTGGCTTTATTGGTTTGCACCATTCGGCCAACGAAACAGTGTGTTAGTTAATTCCCATTACATAACAGCGGAAAAAACAACAGAATTAATTTGTTTTTTTTTTAGAAAGGAACAACTGGGAAAAGTTTGCGGTTTTGTAAATGGAAAAGCGAGGAAGGTTAATACTTCGTGGTTTACACTCGAGGACGTAAACAATCTTAATCACTTGTTAAGTTGTATCAACAAGATGTAAGAACAGGATGCAGCAAATCTTGATGGCACTATCACTTATTGTTTTTAAAACATTGCGACAATGTCCAAAGTTGTTCATGCGCGCTCAACATTCGTCGTGCGTAGTCAGCACATATCTTACGATAAACGTAATATTGTATGTCGCTTAGAAAAATGGCGGCTTCTCTAGCTTTTCTAATTAACGCAGAAATTTTTACTTAATGTGTTAAATAATAAGAGAATTATCCTGCTCAATCGTAAGGAATAACTACTGAGTAAAGCCAAATCGGCCCAGTACGGCCTCGTATCACGCATTTTTCGGTGCGATTTCGCAGGATGATTGTTAAATTGTTAACAATCTCAACGCAGGGTAGCGTATGGTTGTAAACAATTACTTTCCGATCTCTGTTCTGTTCCAAGCAGTATACTTTTCAACCACAACTGACTCGGCTCCATGCACCCATTCTAGATACCGAAACTTCGACATCATTTTGGTTTAGCGGCTGACAGATACGTTTGTCTTCCAGATATAATACTAAGCACATCGAGGGAAAGTCTCAGGAAAAGACAACGATAACTTTTACCTACATGTAACATCCAAACCTTCAATATTAAAAACAAAAAAGTTCCAAAAACGGCGTTTCTTTAGGCTGTCTGATGCACAAAGGCGAGTAACAAACCACACGGTAAAGTGATATGAAAAGCAAAAGACCTCGCAAAATTTATCTGTCAAAGCGACTTTAAGAAAAGTAAAGAGTTATTAAGCTCTTTTACCAATTTCCTGTGGCCTGTTTTTGATCCAGTGTATTATCGAAGTCAAGACGACCTCGGCTGATACCCTTTCCTTAGCTGAGAAAAGGCTGGCTATCCAACTGATAACCAGCACCGTAATGACGACACGGAAGTTCGCAGAGGTGACGCACCTAATTAATTATTTAGACCAAATACCTTATATAGCTTTGTTTTCAGTTTGCTTTTAAAGAGTGCCTTGTACTTTAGAATATTTTCCAATTCAGATTTTTCGCTATTTAACAGCATATCTTTTCAAAACTTTAAAATTAAATAATAATAATAATAATAATAATAATAATAATAATAATAATAATAAATAATTTTATTAATTTCTATAGCGCATTTCCATGACGCAATGATCTAATGCGCTTTACAACCCTGGCCGGGGGACTTTTGCCAGACTGCTTATAACGCAGTTTACAATTAATGAAGTTGAGTTATGAGTGCCCCCGTAATATCAATATCAAATTAAGACAGACACTAGGGGTGGTCTCTGCCAGAGTTTTGTTACGTCCCTAGTGGTTCTTTTACGTCCCACAGAATCAGAGAATTATGAGGAGTTGTGAGACGGGGCCTACGGTTTATCATCCTTATCCGAGAAGACTAGAAAGTCTAACCTTATGTAGATGTCATTACAAAGGCAGCACTTTCTCCTCAATTATTAAAGACCCTGAGTGTTGGTCCGGCCGGGTTTGAACCCGCGACCTCCCGCACGGTAGTCCGGTGCTCTACCACTGAGCTAACCGGCCGGCGGTAAATAATAATAATAATAATAATAATAATAATAATAATAATAATAATAATAATAATAATACATATTCTTCAAGTCACGCGTTCTCCATATTGGCCTTAAAGAAAACAGTATACCATCCATCACCGTTATTTATTTATTTATTTATTTATTTTTTACTCTTGAGATATCGCTTTCGAGAACTGACAACCTGAATCACTTGTACGTCACTTGTTTTCTTTCCAGCACTCAATAAAACAAAATGTTGTTGTTTCCAATGCGTTGCCCTTAAACGAAATGGTTCCTTTATAGAAAACGCTATGACAGGATGGACATGTGCTTAAATAAACAGAAGAGTCGAACTTCCTGCTGTACGTCAAAGGAGTGAAAATTGTATTTGTTGATTTAGGACAAGAGAAATGTTCAGTTAACGAGTTTGGATGCCAATAAAACCTGTTGAAACGGCAAATATGCCCTTGTAGATCCCTATATAGCTGTAAACAATTGAGAGTGTGCAGAAAAAAAAATGGAGGTTTTTGTATCTCCATCAGGAAGATGAATTCTTTGTGGCATGTTCGTTAAATCCCAGTGCATAACAGTGAGGAAAAAAATAATCTTTTGAAAAGGAACCCCCGGGAAAAGTTTGCGGTTTTGTAAAGGGAAAAGCGAGGAAGGTCAATACATTGCGGTTTGCACTCGAGGACGTAATTAATTTCAATCACCTGTTTAGTTGTATTAACAAGATATAAGAACGTGATGCAGCAAATCTTGAGGGCACCATCACTTATTCCCCTTATTATTATTCAACACATCGTGAAAGAGTCGAACTACCTGCTGTACGTCAAAGGAGTGAATAATTGTCTTTGTTAATTTAGAACCACAGAAATGTTCAGTTAACGAGTTTAGATGCCAATAAAACCTGCTGAAATGGCAAATAAGCCCACGTAGATTCCTATAAAGCTGTAAATAATTGAGAGTGCGCAGAAAAAAAAAGTATTTGTATTTCCACCGGGAATATGGATTCGTTTTGGTATGTTCGTAAATTCCCAGTGCATAACAGTGAAAAATCAAAACAAAACAGAATTAATGTTTGGAAAAGGAACGACTGGGAAAAGTATGGACAAGCGAGGAAGGTCAATACTTTGTGGCTCGCACTCGAGGGCGTAATTAATCTTAGGCCCAGTTCATACGTTGCATTTCCGCCGTGTCGAATTCAATTAAACTAATTAAATTCGATAGAAATTCGACGTTGAAATCAGCTGCCGAATTTCTTCCGCACGTTCGACTGGTCTTGTCGTATTATCTCGCAGAAATGCGGCACCGATTCAAACGTCGAATTTCTGCCCTGTTGAATCTAATACATAGATTTACATACCACCGGGGCCTTAGGCGGGATCGATAAACTTTTGTTGCATTTTCTCGAGACAAAAGAAGCACCATCAGAAGTATAATGTGTATAGTATGAATTAAGTGCGACACAAGTGCGACGTATGAACCAACTGTCGCATATCTGCCGCACTTAATTGAATTGAATTCGACTCGGCAGAAATGCGACGTATGAACCGGGCCTTAATTACTGAACAAGATATAGGAACGTGATGCAGCAAATCTTGATGGCACATTTCGACAATATGCAAAGTTGTTCATGCGCGCTCAACATTCGTCGTGCGCACTCAGCACATATCCTACGATAAACGTAATTTTGTATGTCGCTGAGAAAAAATGGCGGCCTCTCTAGCTTTTCTAATTAACTCAATGTCGCAATGTGTTTAACAATAAGAGAACTATCCTGCTTTAATCAAGTATTTGTAACATCTAATATTTTTCTGGTTCTACATCTCATTGATTTCAGCAAACATATGTAATTAATGAGCTCATATTGGGGGCTAACATACTTTATGGTGCCTTTTAATAAACATCAGTTTATGGAACCGCAATGAAAAGCTGGTAGGAGTAGGAGTAGTTTACCAGGCCCACGCAAATCACCTGACAAGAGGAGATAAATGAATGAAAGAAGGAAAAGAAGTTGCGATTGTAAAGGGATTCCAGTTCATATATTTACTTAGTCTTTTTCTCGTGAAAATAATAATAATAATAATAATAATAATAATAATAATAATAATAATGAGCTTTATTTAACCAGGGAACACCTTCAGCAGTCTGTTCTCCCAGGTGCCCCTGACAAAATCAAGAATTTGTTCTGTGTAAGGGTTTTCATCCTTGTACTGACAGCACGCCGGAACGCATAACAGCCATCTTACCTCTTGTTATGCAAAGAGTTCACTGACTAGGTATTTGTAATTGCTAAGGAGAAAAATAAAATAAATTCAACCAGTTGAACTCATATTTTAAGTGGCCTTTCCCATTTGTTTACACATTAAGTAGGCTTTTCTTATTGTTAGGCACTTTGGGGATATTTTAAAGATACATTCTGTTTGGGCTCCTCGAGAATTATGAGCAGAAAAAAAGAAATTCACCGTCTTTGCCACACTATCTTTTTTTTCTCTCTTCGAGTTAGGTTTCTTTAATGACCACCCTGGAACACACTGGATTATCCTATCCTGTCTCCTCTATCATGAAATTTTTAGTTTTATGAAGAGGCACTAACGCTCAGAAAAAAAGAAAGGTGAATTCTTCTGAAGGACCGCGATGTGGAATAGAATTGAATAGAATAGTTTATTTAATGTCGAAGAACGCGTACGTGGGAAGTGTTTGCACAATCTTCCGAGCCAGAGGCTCATGTTAAAAACGCTCGACAAACTAAAATTACAAAACAAGGTAAAGTGTGAATTATGTTCCTACAAATATAAAAACCTAACTATTAAGTACATCAAGAGAATGTAAAAATGTAAAATTAGAAGATTATATGGAAACTTCATTGAGGAACAACAACGAAAGAACACTCCTTAAACGCACGTGCAAATCGTACTCTGTACTGGTTAAGTTACCACTATCGTTACTCCTTTAATTAAAAGACCTTATTTAGCTGACTTTGCTCTGTCATGGTAAATATACAATTTGTAACTTATGTGTGGTTATGGATTTCTACAAACTATCCGACCTGTGGGTTTAAGCTGCATGTAACTGTGAATCACGGGGGCGGATAAAAATTGTAGCTAGTCTCCGCGGTGAAGATTTCCAAACCACACGAACCTATGCGAATACTATTTGAGAGTTGCAACGAGAAACGTCTGTTACGTCCTGTAGGACCGGCATTACTGATCAGTCCAAGTAATTTCCCTCCCTTCACTCGATGTTGTACCATGGTTGACAAATGGCCGAAACTACAGCTTTAGATTGCTGTCCTTCCGATAATTTCTTCAGCTCCACCGCCGTGAAGAACAGTTGAAAGATAAACTCTTTTAATAAACCCAGTGGCATTACCGCGATATCATCTGTTTACTGCCTCTTCTTCACCTTGCTGTAGTATATGCGGAGGACTAGAATCGACCGAAAGCTTGCGAAAAGTGTCCTCAATACAATTCATGAGGCCATTGCTGTTTATTTGCTTGACGAAAATCATTAATGCCCCTATTGTATTACGGTAGAGTCGAAAGTTTTATTAACCAGTTAAGGCTTGATATGCTAAAAAAATTGGCGTCTAGTTATTTTCAGGAAATGAATCGATCCAGTCTTCATGAGGCGTGGAAGGCGATTGTTCTGCTGTGTTAAGCTTGTTTTAAGCTAATCTATCATCAAAAAGAAAGCCTATCACATGACGTCATTCTTCTGATCAGCCATCTCGATTATTTGGCTTCTAAAAGGTCAGGCCCACTTTGTTTGCCGAGCCTTTCTTAAACTTCGAAAGAAAGCCCCAACTTGAGGGCTAGTAAAATCGTTTTACTGTCGTCAAACCGCAATGATTAATTCTGTTGATAAACCAAAGGTCAAACTGAACCCACAACACTGAACCCACGTCATTTGTCCTGGGCTCGAATTTGTATCCTGTCAACAACAAGTGCATGCTCAATAAGACTTGACTCGATTTCCGCAGAGTCTCTATTTCGGAGATTAAGAAAGGCTCTGCCAGCAGAGTGGGTCAGACCAAGTGACTTGACTTAATCCTTTCTCTCCTCTGGGAGAATAGGGCTAAAGAGACAGGTCAATTAAAGTGAAATCTATGAAGACTTGCTCAACTAAGAATAAAACAGGTCAGTAAAACAATCACAAACACACGAAAGAGATCCATTAAGCTTCCTAAACAAACCCTTTAAAAGTTGATCGGCACTGCACGGTCACATAATACGTAATACATAATACATAATTTTGTTACCGTACCTCTTTCTAAATAGAATATGGGCTCTGTATAATGTTCCTAAAAACTATATTATTACATATGATTATATATTAAAAGACACACTAGACAAAAAGACAAGATCATTCCTGGAACAAAGTAGTATAGTGTTTGGGGGTATCAGCGCAAAAATTAATTTAGGGGGGTGTTTTAGCAAAATGATCTCGTATTTTGGAAAAACTATAGTTATTTTATTTTTGATCTCGTATTAAAATGCGTGACTTTCTCGGAAAAATCACCAAGCGTGACATTCTCGGAAAAACAGGAAATGAGTCATCACCTATAGCTATTATTTCTCACGTGGAACCATCCGATGGTTACATAATTTGTTGAAGCAATTAAAGATGCAGAAAAAAATAGCAAAACTGGTGGCCACCAGAACCTCTCATGAGGGACTTAATTTGGAATTTGAATCACCACCCGTCCCTCATGAGAGGTTTTTTTTTTGTTTTGTTTTTTGAATTCCCACCACCACACCACCAGAGCACTATCCGTTTTGTTCCCACCACCACTCCGCTCTGGCTCTATCAGACCCTCTTGGGGCCAAGTATTGTTTATTTGTTTTTTTCACCCTCCGGCTTGAGATTGAACCGGCACTTCTGTCAAGCCTAAGCTCCACTATAGCTCTACCCAACAATCCGACACCATCTCAGGGTGATTTATTTTTATTTTTTTTATTTTTTTATTTTTATTTTTTAACCCATGGAATAACGGCGGGGGTTTTTCGTTATTCCACGGGGTGGCTTGTATACATTTCGCTAACGAAAGGCCCCCGCTTTTTCCAATCGTTAGATACTCTGTATACAAGCCACACTTTATCTGTGTAAAAAACCCTTATATTTGCGTTTGTATTTTCATTTTTATGCTTGTGGTACATAAATGAAATTTTCAAAGATAAAAAATAATACGCATGTGTAAAAAAGCGAAAAATCTAGAATCCCCTAAACATAGTGACGTAGTTTGGTGTCTCATTCGAAAGGGAAACCCCCCAACAAATGTTCCTGTCTCATATGCTAATTCTTCGGGTAAAGGGTCAGAAAGAGGGCACTGATTTAAATTAAATATACAACAAAACTCACAATACTATCCTGAACTAGGCAAATCAGTGGGTTTGAGGTGATAAAAACACCGCAACAGCTGAACGTTTTAGATTTTATAATGTCCATATGCATAGCTTGTCACGCCATTATCGTGAATATACCGCTTGTCATCAAAGCAGCTGAGTGATACTTTATTTATCTCATAACTTCCTAGTTGATGGTTTTGGCTTCTGATTGTTTTCATTCTATGATGCAACTGTTTATTATCAAATAGTGTCTCTTTATAATTTTCATGTTTGATGTTATTCTTAATAACATTCTTCCCAATTCCTTTAGCTGTCTTCCCTCCTTTTCGGTTGTCTTTCATATAGCTATACATTTTCGATCGTAGACCGATGAATTCACAAATTGGAACTCCTGCAGCCTCATCTTTGAATTTACCAATTACTTTTTTATTCGTCTTATCGAAATATGGAGAGTATTCTGGGTAGTCGCTGTTGTCAAATTTATTTTTATCCTTCCAGAAATGTCTATAGACGTCTTGGGTTTCAATTTCATAGGTCAATAAGTCAGTGTCTGTGAAGAGCAGCTTCGCCTTGTTTCCGTACTTCTCTTTGATGTAGTTGTAGTGGAATTCATACATCAGTGTCTTGCTAAGGTCTAGAATACACATCCCCACGTATGCCGGCCGGTTTAAAGTAAGTGTTTCTTTTATCTTATGAACAGCTACCAAATTTTCATTGAAGATTTTACTGCTAACATATGTCGGTTTGGCAGCCATTTTTAATAGCTTCTTCTCATCAGTCACCAATCTGACGTCTACTCGCTTTCTGGGATTCTCCATAGTTTTACCAAATACTGAGTTATTCATCAACTTGAAAAAGTCTTTCTCAAAGGCATTTTTAGCATTGGTTCTTTTCTGTGTGTTGAAGTCGATGTACTGTCTGAGCCATGGGGATTGATTGAACTCTAACACTCGATGGACTTTAGTTATTTTCAAACCGAGATCAGTGTATAATTGGAGGTTTCTATAATGAAGCACGTATTTTTCTTTGTTGCTTAATGTTGGTATCAGTTTATGTACCAGACCAGTTGATATTTTATATTTCTTTGCTATTTTCTTACAATAATCTGATAGCATGTTCCCAGCAACTTTAATTTTTTCCGGTCCCAGTGAATAGTCATTGTGAAGATCATGTAACTCTTGGGGGTATTCTAAATCAACTTCAAGTATCAAACCTTTGTTGCTGTCTTCTTTATACTTAGCCAGGTCTAAATTATTGATCTGTTTTTGTGTCATCCATCTGAATCCGCCTGTTGGTAAATATTGACTCATAGCCCAACCATACAAATTATTAGCATCGAGATACATGATGTACTTCGAGGGCGCCTTCTCATCATACTCTTTCATGTATTTATTATTTGCTTTACCGTAACGGTTGGCTATATAGCTGATTCCTCCACGCATACCCTTTTCAATGAATTGAAACATATCAATATCAACCATAAGCTCTAGTTTAATGTCAGTCATTTTAAGCATGGCGTCCCAAGATAAACCGGGAGATGTGAAATAGTGACACGGGTCCAGTTTATAGTACTCAAGGCATGTTTTTCTGAAGTTTTCAAATACATCAGCCAGTAGGAGTACATCTGTTTTAAGGTACAGGTCATAATAATCGCCCATATTTTTGATTGAGAATGTATTCCACACATTTTGAGCATGCGCATAGTCTTCATCTGATATATGCTCATCACTCAATACACTGTAGAATTCTTCTTTTGACGGCAGCTTTTGGTTAAATTTATCGAAACTATCCATATAGTCATAAGGATAAACACCTTTTTGCGCCATCAAATTAAGATCCTTTCCCTTGAACTCTTGTGAGGTGTATTTTAAGGCTTCTTTTGGAAGATTGCTGACAAGTTTTTCCAAACTGGAGCTCATGAATTGGAAACTATCAATGAAGGTGAAGTGATTACCAAGCATGAAAGCCATATACTTCTCCATGTTATTTGGGATAGCATTGATATTCATTTGACAGTCTTCAACTTTCTTGTTTTTGTAAGTGTGCTTCTTAACAATGGCTCCAATCTCCTGCATAATAAAATGACTATCATAGCCTCTTAGATTGTGAAATATGACTGGTATCTTTATTTCATCTGGGTTCACTCTGAGTTTCAGATTACAATCTTGGTGAGCAGAACCTCTATACTTGCCGGTAATATGACAATGATCTCGAACTCGGATATCTTTGTCAGTGTATTTTTTATCACAAATGTGACAAACTTTGGCTTTTTGGAATTTCTCTTCATCATCTTTAGTCATTTTCAGTGGTTTGTTAAAAATTTTTTTTCACAACATTCTTGCAATATTTGACTTCCTCCAGCATAGCTTCCATAAATTTGTACACAGCCTTTTCACCTCTGTATATTACTGCTGGTTTGCTGTATTTATCATCATAACAACAAACTACTTTATAGCCGTAGCCACAGTCAGTATGCTTCTGATAAGCCTCTGTATATGATTTATCACTGTTGGGTTGGCAACCGTGTATTTTTTCAGTGATGGCCTCAAAATCAGCATAGATCACAAATGGTACCTGCTGTTGTTTATGAAAGTTGTTGAATTTCAGTATGTTGTTATCTTTGTTTGGCATTTTTATTGCCTGTGTGCCATTTACTTGCATGCAGTTGTCCTTGTGATCATTCAGAACCCTTTCAGAGCTGAAGCATTGAAGACAGTGCATACAAAAGTGTTTTCTTTCTTTGTGCTTTGTTTGATTGTACATAAAATTATTGAAATCTTTGATTAGCACATAATGCTTGTTTTCATTTTCAGTTATAAGAAGCAGATTCAAGCAGTCTGCATATTTCTCTTTTGATACATATATTGGATAAGGTTGTTTCTCCTCATAACCGAATACTTTGATGTGGATCTCATTTTGTTTTTCTATTTTGTTGTACTGTTTGTTAGTTACTGGAAATTCAATACCAGTGTAATCCAATTTTTCAATGTATTTTTTGTCAACTTTTTTAATCCTCTGTGGATCTTTGTCTTGTGGGTTCAGGTGTCTGATGTGGCACCATCGGAAGCATTCATTATCTTCATTTTTCAAGTTAATTAAACCTTTTTTATTTCGTAATTCTGCTGGCAGTTTTATGTATGAAGAGCCTTTCATTGGTTGATATTTCACCACATTGAGGTAATGACTATCAACAGATTCGATTGTCCAACCAGAACCTTCAGATACCCAAACTGCAATCTTATTCATTATTTGGTCTTTTGACAACTGTAGTGATTCAGTTACTTCCAGATTATTCACAATTGTTTGAGCTACACTGTTGAAATATGCGGTTTTGTATTCTATTTCTCCGTCAGTCATTTTTGCAAATGTTACCTTGAGTGTTTCAACAAATTTCAGTCCTTTCATTTCATTCAACAATTTTATAATATTATATGCAACAGCCTTTCTTGTGTTTTGCAGTTGCGCAAGCGGGTCTTTGTCATTTTTTATACTGATTTCAAAAGATTTTGTGAAGCCCTTCAGAGCTTTTTCTGTTTGCTCTATCTTTGTCCTTGCTAATGGCACAGGCCTTTGAACAACCTTTTTGGTTCTGGGTGCTGGCACAGGTCTGTCCCTGAATTCCAATGGTGGAATAATTATGTTGTCTTCATAATCTTGAACCATCTGCTTGACACTCCTTCGGGGTGCTGGGGTTGGTTTTTGAACCACCTTTTTAGTTATTGGTTTTGTATCATCCACGATAACGATCTTTGGTTTCTTCTGTTGCTTCAACAGCAAATTGATGAGCTTAGATTTGCTCAATTTTTTAAGACTTTTCTTGTCCATACTACTATTAGTTTCGATTATTTTTTCCATATTATTCTATAGTCACTATTTCTTTAAATGTGTTTTATATATTTAAAAAATTCAAGTGATCCAAAAACTGGATCCTTTGAACTGTCATTCCTTCTTTATCACTATTGCTGCATCGTTTCTGCGTGCTCCGTTCATTACAAAATTGATGTCTCTCTCATCAATAGCTGGTATCATATTTTTAATGTGCTTCTTTGTTTTCAAGTGAGACCACTTCCCAGCTAGCGTATAATTCCGTCCTGTCTTGCAGATATCACAATACCATTCTTTATTTAACATGTAGTTGGTTCTATGATTTCTTCTTTCTTCATCAGTAAAAACTCTAGGCCTTCCACGACCTCTTTTAACATTCTTATTCTCCATATGTAATAACTATAGATTTATTTTTAAATATGTTTTTTTATATAGCCAGAAACAATCATATTTTTTGGCTACCATGAGCAAATAACAGCAAATACTGTACCTTCTGTTATATATACGTTAGATAAAATTTATCTCCTTGATAAGTATAATTTGCTTTCTTCCATATGCTTGGTTATTTCATGAATCAAGTCTTCGAAGCAGTTGCTCATGATGTACTTGCACTTATTTTTCTCATACATTTGCTTCATACTTTTTTGTTTATCAGTCACTTGGTACACACCAGTTGGACTTTTGAATTCAAGACATAGAGCATTGTATTCTTTTGTTGGATTCATTAACATTAAATCACATTGTCCAGACATATATCCTTTGTTGTAACTTTTGATTCTCATGTTTGAGCTTATTTGATTCTCACCTAAGCCGGCTATCATTAATGCGTCTTCATATTTCTTTCTGATGAATGAAACAATCTTGCAGTGCAAATCATTTTCATTTTCAATCAATATCATATTATTGTTTCTGTCATTGAACTGTTTTTGATATATTCGTTTTCTGACTAATGGTAAAACCTTTTTAGTAACCCAATGTTTAATTTCTTTGGCTTCTTGTTTTTTGGATGAGAATAAAAGTGAATGAAATCCTGTTTCATTTATAAAAAAACATTTGAAAGTTTTTTCGATTGCATCAGCGAAAATTGACTTTGTTTTGGAATTTATGGACAGTTTGAAGTCCAATAAGATTTTATCTTCAGAGTCAACATGATCTCTGATTGCTCTTTGCGGATTTTTATAGTTGAGAATAGTAGCAATGTCTCTTCCTCTAAACCAAACGTCATTTTTATCATCAACATAACAGTCTATTGACACATCTAATTCTTTGTTATCGTAGGAATATTTTTGCATTTGTATATTATATTAATTTATTTTTTAATTCATTTTCGACCTGTGTTTAAATATAGTCAGGAATAATAATATTCTTGGCTACATAATAGCAAATAACAGATATACTGTGGGTCTCCTTGTATATATGTTAGATAATTTTCTCTTTACAATATGTCTTTTAAATCCTTGAACGGTATCCAACTGTTAAATTCGTCACTATAACCCTTCCACTTCACCAATGCTTGTTTTTTCTTATAGTCTCTGCGAATGACTTTATCGATACGGAATACATCCTGTCTGGCTTTTAATAATTCAGGTTCATAAAAACTCCCTTCAATATCTTCACCTTTCAGATCCTTTATTTTGTATGTTATTGGGTTTGTATATTGGATTTTATCAACTGTAAACACTTCTTCAGTCCAATTTGGTGTATAGCCCTTGTCGAACACATTCCGTTTATACTTAGATATTCGGACCTTGTCACCTATTTTGAATTTTGGTTTCTGTTAAAATGTTTCCATATCACCATATAGATTAAAGTAAACAGTTCCTTCATTCCTCTTATCAGATGCTTCAACGGGTGTCATCTTTGTGCTTAAATGTTTGGTATTATTATACTGTTTCACCAATTTTGGTAACATGTCTAAATACTATGTATTACCTTGAACAGTGAACTGCTTCCACATTTTGGACTTCATTGTCCTATTCCATCTTTCAACTACTGATGACTTCTCTTCATTCTCAGTTGAGTACATCTGTACACTATGTTTCTCTAGCAAGTCCTTCAAGTGTTTGTTGTAAAACTCTTTTCGCTTGTCGACCCATAAATACTGTGGTTTTCTGCCTTCCTTGAATATTGTTTTGAATGCTTCAGTGACAGATTCACCTTTCTTATCCTTCAATGGGACAATCCAACCATATTTGCTGAAGACATCAATAACCATAAGAAGATATCGATAACCTTTATTCCATTTACTGAACTGTCGCATTTCAACTAGATCACTTGCCCATATTTCATCAATTTTATTTACAATCACACGCCGCCGAGTGAAATTTCGTTTTATGGGTGCATGTAATTCATCAGCTAGTTTTTCTTGCCAGTTTTCTTCACTCGACGGCTTTTTCCGTTTTTTGAAATGCCGAGACCAAGCTTCTGTTTTTTGTCAATTAAGAATCTGGCTGTTTGACCCCATTTTGGCATCTCGCCATATGGTATTTGATCTAGTGACTCGACCATTGTTCTATCACAATCACCTTTATTTTTTCCCATATCATAACAAATATCATGATAAGCTGCTATTTCATCTACTTTATTGTAAGGTAGGACATTCCATTTTAACACCTCTCCAGTCAATGGATCATATTCCAGTTGTTCATCCAATGGATTATAAGGGCCCATATATTTATACTTACTTGGAGTCCAACCTGCTTTTGGTTTAGGAAGCTTGCCAATAACCTTATGAATATCAATAGCACCACCACGTGTATAATCAATGCCTTTAATATCTGTTTTATGGGTTTGTCTCTTATCAGAGCGTTTGGGTCGTATTTTTGTACTTAAATCAAATAATGCTTTTTTTCCAACTGAACTAATAGCCGGCTTTGCTAGGGAAAGTCCTTTGTCAATCAAATACTGTTGATTTTTTGGATTTCTGAGAGCTTCTGAAGCGTAATATCTTCCAAGCTTGCAATGCCTTTTTACCAATCATTGGAGCCGCATGACCAAGCAAATCTAATCCAGTTGTTAATAATGTTGATCCTATGCCCGCCCCTTCAGACGGGCTATTCAGTTTCCCCGATTTCTGACAAATTTAGTCTTTGTGATTCCACACTCAGCACAAGTGCATTTCATCATTGTTCTACCATTTTTGGTTTTCATATATCTTTGGGGAGCAGGGTTGGCGCAGTGGTGAGAGCACTCGCCTTCCACCAATGTGTCCCGGGTTCGATTCCCGGACTCGGTGTCATATGTGGGCTGAGTTTGTTGGTTCTCTACTCTGCTCCGAGAGGTTTTTCTCCGGGTACTCCGGTTTTCCCCTCTCCTCAAAAACCAATATTTGATTTAATTTGATTTGATTTGAGATTTGTAATTAGTAGGCGAAGAGCCACCTTGTGGAAGTACTACTAATAAATCGTTATTATTATTATTATTATTATTATTATTTCACTTCCTGGAACACATTCAGTGACCTTCTTCTGTTTCACACAATATGATCTCATATACCAATAGGTTAGATATTTTCGAAGTAATCTATAATGAATCTGTGATTGACACTCACATCTACTGGATTGAATTTGGAATTGTGTATTGTATTCAGAATAGATCTGCCTTTTTGTCTCTCAAGAAGATAGTACAAACACCAATATCCACACAATACTGAATCCCTTTCTTGTATCTCATCTCCAGAGTATTCAAGTTGTTTTCCACTTGTAGCCATGTATTTCTGTACTTCTGTTGGCATCATTAAACCAAATGAGTCAAAGTATTCACAGTATCTATCACCAATTCGATAACATACCCAGTGAGTACCAGGTCCAATCTGACTGTCGAGATTGACTATTCCACATTCATTGTTTCTCATCAGGTTTGGCAGATTGTCTCTTGAAAATACTCCTCTAAAATGTTTTATTCCAAGTTGTTCAACCCAATTGATTAAATCAAAGTTGGATAAGGGTTTATTTACAAAATGGTTCCTAGTATGGGGATTGAATTGAATGGACTGTTTTTGCCCAGTAGAAGTCCTTTTCCCTTTGTCTTTTTTTTTTCATTCCATAACCGATTGGGTTATCCCGTGTACCAAAAACAGGAGGGGATTGCCATGGAATCATAGCATGTTTTCCACCACTTTTATTTTTATTTATTGCAATGGAATCTGGAACATGAACTGGTAATGACCGTCTTGGACGGCTGCTTTCAACATGCAATCCTTTTCCAGTTAATTTTCTAATTGCTTCTATGGCCAAAGGAATTCCAATACTGGCGAGTATTGTTCCAATACCATTTCCAATCTGTGTTTTTGTTGGTTTTATAACAACGTCTCCACCATACTGCATTTTTTGAATAATATCTGCCATCTGTCTCGTATTCAATAAATTTCCTACATTCAATAATTGGGATAAATTGGCATTAGGAATAAGAAATCCTCCACTTTGTTTCTTCCCAAATAGTTTATCAACACCGAGACTTGCTAATGAAGAAAGAGCACCTGTAGCCAATGCTGGAGCCGCTTTAGCTACTGCTTTAGTTGCATATGGCAATAGTTTTGTTCCAATTGAAAAAAGACTGGACCAAAGATAACCTCCTTCTACAACAGCTTTTCTGATTTGATTTTTTGATATCTTGATGTCTGAACCTTTTCCTGATCTACTTGATTTAATCAGTTTGTTGATTTGTCTCTTAGTCAACATTAGTTGATCATTTCCAGACAATTCACTATACGTCAACCTTATTGTTACAGGTGAATTTGTTGCATAAGCTTTTGCTAGCTTTTGTTTCTGACCTTGTGAAAGTGTCACTCCATGAGGATGATAAGTAGTCATATAATATATGTTTATACTAAATTGTATTTAATACAAACAATCATTTAATTTAATTATTTAATTTATTTAATTTATTCAATTTATTTAATTATTTATTTAATTTATTTAATTTAATTTAATTATTTAATTTACATAGATCTCAGAATTAATTTTCCATCAGTTTTTCTCATCTCAATATCCTGCTCATAAAGAACCAGTGCATACACACTGTAATCAGCATTTGTTGCAGCACTCAAAGTGTATTTGAAAGTCAGTTTTGTCATTCCATCTTTGATATCCTGTTTCTGTTTCGTCAAATCAAAATAAATGAAAGGGAATATTGTACCGAAATTGCCCCTGTTAAGAAGGGTACTTTCACTGAAATCATTTACAGCTTGAACATATTTCAAAACATCTCTAAATACTCTTGTTGGTTCTGTTGATGGTTTATAATGAACCTCTGGATAATCATTTCCATTGCCAACTTCAAGATAACAATCAGTCAAGGTTTGGTTATTTGCAACTGACAATGTGTTATACAAGAATTTATTCTCTGTCTGAGACGAATCATTAGCATCATTGATGATGAATACAAAGACATGCCTGGGTTTGTTTATTCCTGTGGAAATACGGAAATTGGCTGTCTGCTGTCTTGTTGAATTGCCTCTCTCAACCATTTCTCTCATGTAAGTCCACTTTCTGTTGTCAAGATACTTGCTCATGTATAAAGACTTTCCCGCAGAATTGAAAACAATGCGAGGAACTATTAGCTGGAATTTAGTTAGTATCACACGACATTCATCAGTAGCTTGCCAAATCAAATTGTCATCACTCTCAAGTGTCAGGTTCACCTCTACTTTTGAGTTAGGCATGAGTTCATCCCAAAAGCTCTTGAAAAAACCGTATCTGTTCAATGCTATCTCTGCATTTACTTCACCACCACCATCAAGTAAAGCTTTACGATCTGCGAATCCTTTGTTATAATTAGCCGCCTGAGCTATTCTGTGTTCGGCTTGCCTTTTGGTGTCAAGATAGAAGAACTCATTAGTTCCCTGACTTACAGCATAACCCTGTGAATACTCAAGCAAAGACTTTATATTTGTGGCTTGGTTAGCGTCTCGGCATTCATAAACATCAAGACCATTCATTTTTACATTAATGGTGTTAATAAGAGCGTGAACTGAATTAACAATACCATTTCGAACTGCAGCAGCAATGTTAGCTCCATCTGCAAGCTTATTTTCTTTGAAAATAACATTAAAACGGGCATTGTACCAATCAAATGGTGTAGTCTCTCCACTGTTATCAACAACGAAACGGTAACCTGTTTTCCTCTGATGAGCATTGTTTGCTACTACAGTATTAAGTGCTGTCTCTAGTTCGAACACTACATCTTCATATCTTTCGATGTATTTTGAGTCACGATAGTTTGACATATATTATTGTGTTAGATAAAAGTTATTTGATTTTACGAGGTCTGCCTCTCTTTCTTTTGATTAAACCACCAGTCTGGCTCACACTCTCAGTTCCACTTTTTCTCTTTTTCAAAAGTTCTATGATTTTGTCACCAGCTTTTTTGCCAGCATGTTCACCAATTGTTGTGGCTGCTTTTTTCCCAACTGTTTTGATCACATCAGTCACAATACCTTCACCGTATTGCTCATATTTCTTAAACTAAAACCGTTTGATATACTATTAGGTTTTATAATTCTGTCCCTCTCAAGAATAACTCAATATACCAATCTATCCCGTTTAAATCAACCGGTTGTCTAGAAGAATCAGTGACATAAAAACGTATTGAGCTGATTGTATGTGTTGAGACAGGATTCCATGAAAGAAAACGAGGTTTGTAAGTGAAAGGTAAACTTCTGACGAGATCTGTGACTGGAATAACAGCGATTGTATTTGTGCTATTTCCATCAACAATGCTATCTATCACCATATCACAATTGATATAAATTTCATCTACTCCTCTTGTAATATCAGGTAGATTTGTTCCATATTCTGTGGCTGAAACTAATTTTGAATCGAAACCGATAAGTTTTCTGAAATCAAGATTTCTCAGATCCACTCGATAGTTTTCATCAAGTTCAATCAAAATGCGATATGTTGACAAAACGAAATACATGTTAATACCATACTTGAATTTTGATTTGTCTGTTTCAGATGGATTCAGTACATGGCTATTTTTACTCATATACTCATGAATGTAACTGTTGATATCGTCGTATGAATACATCCCGTCAACGAATGTTATTGTTTCCCAGTTTACGCCTTTGTCATAGCTATATTTCATTTGATTATTCCCAAAAAATTCTCTGATATTGTACCAACTGTATGTCATATTGATAACATTCACTGCCATTTCATATTTCAAATCATTCGTTAATTTAAGAGGTGTATTGAATCTTTTTTCAAAATCATGACTCTTGCTGACACCAATTTTGTCTCTGTTTTTGCTGTTGAATCGTAATGAAATTTCTGTCATATACTTTTACATTAGATATTTCATCATTATTTTATTTAGCTCTTTGATTCCAATGACGCCCATTCTGTTTAATATGTGCAATATCTTCACAAACTCATTTCTGACACTCATACTGTTGTTACCAGCAAAAATAGACCCACCAATTAACTGGAGTCGTGAAAGCAAGTCACCAACATTATTATAATGAACAACACCTGCTCCATATTGTTTTCTCTTTCTGATACCTGAACCGATAGTTTGTGCACCTTCCTCAACGGCGCCAATTCTTTTTCGGTACCTTTGCAATAATTTGATCTCTTGAGTTATTTTATGAATTTGTTCTTTATTTTTATCCCTGTTCTTTTTGGTTGTTGATAGATGAGCTTTTTGTCTTCCAACATCTTTTGTTAATTTACCAATCATTCGATCATACTCATTAATATCGATTGTTCCATCCATATATGATTTAAATATCTGTGATGGAGGAGCTAAATTATATTTCATCAATGTTTGAATATCCTCAAGTGAAAAACCTTTATCAAGATTTGACTTATAAGGTGTTTCAGTTTCAGGCGTCATTTTTGGTTTGTAATCAATTGGTAATGTTATTTTCACAGGTACTGATTCAGGCAGTGTGTTCAAAAGAATGAGATCTTCAAAACCAGATGTTAAGGCTTTTTGATTTTTTTTCAACTGTTCAATAACTTCATCCTGTTTTTTGTCGACACCTTCTTTCACACTCTTCTGGACATCAATAGAGGGTTTCAGTAATTCTGATGTTGTATCATATGCATCCTGTTTTCTATTTTCATAAGTCTTGATAACCTCACGAACTTCTCTAGTTTTATTTCCAGCTTCAATTCCACTTTTAAGAAGCCTTTTCATACGTTCTATATCCATATACAATTGTGTTAGACTAATCTAAACTATTAACATATGGAAATTCCAAATTATGATATCATTCAGAATTCAAATAATTCATTCAGACAGTTGTATCCGTATATGCCAAAAGATACATTTAGAATGTTATTGGCTGGTAATTCTGGATCTGGAAAGACAACATTGTTCATGCATTTAATTATGGAACCTTTGGTCTATTATGATCAAATACATTTATACGCCAAAAACTTGGATCAAGACAAGTACAGATATCTTCGGAAAGTAATGGATGAAATAAGCAGTCACATTGGATATCCTGCCTTGGTTTGCAGTCAAGAAGAGATATTGCCAGTTGAACAAATAAAAGACACAGATTTGCAGCGATTGGTTGTTTTTGATGATTTCGTGACTGACAAGAAACAAGATCAGATAATCAGCTATTTCATTCAGGGGAGACACAAGAACTGTTCAGTCATATATCTCACACAATCATTCTATGGCTGTCCAAAATCAATCAGACTCAATTGCAGTCACTTCTGCATTTATGATTTCCCATCCTCAAGAGAAAGGAACTTGATTGCACAAGAACTTGGAATAGACAAGAAGAAATACATTGAAGCCACCAAGAAACCTTATTCCTTCTGTTATGTCGACAAGCCAATGAAAAAGGTGAAGAGAAATTTTTATGGTTTAATATAATCTAATAGTATATGGCAGCTCCATTGTGTATTCCAAAATTAATTGAAATCAGTCTTCCAAAAGTTGACAACAATGACAACAATGACAACAATGGTAACAATGGTGACAATGGTAACAATGGTAACAATGACAACAATGGTAATTGATAGAACAAACTTTACTGTGTTATCTAATCTAATATTATATGGGAGTTTTTAATTCTCCACAAAATCAAGATAAAACAAAAACTGGAACTGGTGAAAGAGGTCCAGCTGGTCCAATTGGTCCCAAAGGTGATAAAGGTGATAGAGGCCCAAAAGGTAATACAGGTGCAATTGGTCCACAAGGAGCTACTGGAGCTGTTGGTCCCAAAGGTGATAAAGGTGATGGATTCAAATTAACACAAGATGGTAATTATGACATTGAAAACAAAAAAATTAGTAATGTAGCAGACCCAACTTCTAACAAAGATGCTGTTAATATGAGATACGTAAACGATTCTGTTTTATCAATTGAAGGAACAAGGGAAAATCCATTTAAATTTCTTCTTGAAGATATATCAAAAACAACCATTATCAGAAATGCGAATAATCTGCAATTAGAAGACTATAACAAAAGCCCATACAATATCAATAAAAAATCATTGTCTTTTGTGATTCCTTCTGCTGGTCTTACAACTGTTCTTCGTTTTGATCTGACACAATTGGAAGTTTCAAAGTACACTTTAGTTGTTGAGTTTTATACTAATGGTAATCCATACAATGCAACAGTTGATGATGATGTTTTGTCGTCTAATTTGATTGAAAGAAAGGATTCAATAAAAAGAGCATTTTCAAAGACTCATCTTGTTGATGGTTATCTTAAGAGAATATTTTTCATTGAAAAAACAAGTCAAGGAGCTACATCAATGGAATTATTGTTGATCTCACCATATTTATCAAATAATGCCAAACATCATGTCATAGTTTATGGTGTTTATGGATTTTCTAATATCATTTTATCACATATTCACGACCCAGTGTATGATATTGAAAACGGCAATGTTGCTTTTGGTGGTAAAATTGACATGAAAAATAATAGAATCATGAACCTTAATGACATTCCATCAGACCCTCATGATGCTGTCAACAGAAACTATGTGAACATCAATTTTTTGGATATATATGGAACCAATAAAATGTCTGCAAACCTTGATGTTGATAACCATAAAATTATAAATCTTGCGGCTCCAACTGATGATAAAGATGCTGCTAACAAAAAATGTGTTGATGATCATACCCCAAATATTGACATGTCTCCATATGTAAAAAAAGATGGAAGTGTTGCAATGACTGGTAATCTGAACATGAGTGGCAACAGAATCAGTGGTGTACCATTCCCTAGTTCATCATCTCGAGTTAGTACTTATGATGCGGTTAATTTAGGTTATGTACAACAAAATATGCTAAGAATCAGGACAAACACATTATTATTGGATGGAAGTAACCCGATGGCTGCTGATCTGGACATGGGACGTAATATTGTCAAAAACATGAAATATCCCGTTGATATATTAGACGCCACAAACAAGTCTTATGTTGACTCTCAAATTGCAAGCTGTCTGAAACGGGATGGAACCGACCCAGCTGAGGGCGATCTAGACATGGATGGGTACACAATTCAAAATTTAAAAGATGTCGACAACAACACCCCCAGAAGCAACGCAGTTAACAAAAAGTATGTTGATGACCTTGTTTTTTCAGCATCAGGAGCTCAACGCAACCCATTCGCTTTTCTGTTAAAAGACATATCCAAGTCTTCTGCAGTCAGTGGTGTGGAAAACCTTCAAATTGAGAATTTTGACAGATCACCTTATCACATAAACAAGTCGTCATTGTCTTTTTTCATCAAACGAAGTGGTAACTTTACATCTAAAATTCGTTTTGATTTGACATCTTTGAGAAACAGTCAGTACACTTTTGTTGTTGAGTTTTACTCACCATCTGATCCAAGAAGTGCAACAGTCGATATATTCCTTCCAACTGTAAATATACGAGATGCGGGACAGCCGTTTCAAAAACCTTTTCCTGAAACTCCACACGTTGATGGTTACATGAAAAAACTTTTCCAGATAGAAAAAACCAGTGGTGGTCAAGCGGCGATTGAGGTGGAACTTTCCAGCACAGCTCCTGCGTCTAACACCAAAACACATATCATCGTTTATGGGGCCTATGGCTATCATACCAATTTGTCTTACTTTCTCCATGACCCAGCTTATGAAATTGAAAACGGCCATGTCGCGTTTGGAAGTAATATTGACACGAAATTAAACAAAATCCTCAACCTGCAGGATAACCCCTCAAACCCACAAGATGCTGTAAACAAAAGTTATGTGGACCAGAGGTTGCAAACCAAACTCGATACGATTGCACAACAAAATCTGAATATGAACAACAATGCCATTACTGATCTTGCTCCACCCGTCAACGCAGACGATGCGGTGACAAAACTTTATACTGACGAATATTTTCTCCGACGAGACGGTTCGACTGCAATGTATGGCGATTTGTCAATGAATGGAAATAGAGTGACGAATTTAGCGGACCCGTCGAATGAAACTGATGCAGTGAACGTCAGAGTTTTAAATCGAGCTGGAATAGTTATGAGAGCAAACGCTTTATTATTGAATGGAACAAACGCGATGACGGCAGATATGAAACTTGGAGGGCATAAAATCATTAACTTAAAAGAAGGAACAAATAAAACTGATGCCGTAAATTTAGATCAATTAGAAAAAAAGTCATATTTCATCTGCTTCTCATCCAAAGAATGCTTTCAAATATTTGATGAATGATATCGATGAAATCAGCACTGAATATGGCTTGACAGTTAATGGATATGTCAATTTACCTCGTTCACCACATTTGATTTTAAAAAAGGTCATTGATGTAAACTTGAATAAAGAAGCTAATCATATTTACAGAGCTAGAATTGGATTTAATATGTATACAATAAAAGATGGAAAATACACTTTCATTCTTGAATGGCTATTTCCTGATTATGAAGGAATGAATCTTAGTAGTGTAACATTCAATGCAACTGGTGGAATTACAATTCATAAAACTGTAGGGAGAAAATTTGACAACAGAAATGAAGATCATTCGAGATATTTATTATGGATTGAAAAACCTTCAGTAAGTTCACCACCTGAATATTTATATTGTACAATACATATTAATGCTAACCCAACTTATCCAAATAAGTACAAAGTTCATTGTGTTGCATATGGTATTGATTTTGAAGCTGTAGACGTTCCATCAAGTGTTTACGACTTCACAGAAGCTTATAAAATCGTGAATGAAGAAATACAATTACAAACTGATTTAGATTTGAATGGTTTTGATGTGAAAGAAAATGCAAATTGGTTGTTTGGTGGAGACAATGGTGAATTGACAATGCTAAATAATATTAATATGAACACTTATCTGATAAAAGAGGCTAAACTTGGCGGTGATTTAAATCTGAATGGCTATAGAATTCATAATAATAGTTTGAATCTTTTTCGTTCAAGTGTCACAGGCGTAATTATGGAAACAGCTTTGGATCTCGGAGGATTTACTCTCTATCAGCCAAAATTAGGAGGTGATCTAGATTTGAATGGGAATGGAATAATTGGCCAAATACAATTTTTAAATTGCTCTGTTAAAGCCAAACAAGGACATAATAAGAATACTTTGAAGCCTGTATTGATAAATGGCGCTGAATTTTTAGTTATTCATAACAATAACTTTCATATTAAGAATATGTGTATCATACAAGGAACAAAACCCGGAATTTTCTACTTCAAGAAAAAGAATGAAGGTGCTGGAATATTACCATTACCAGCAACAAGTTTTGAATACAGACATGGTGCTGTGGGTAGAAACATCACAACGGTCAACATCGACAAATCATTATCGAGAGGCTATTTTATAATTGACTATTCATATCCCAATAGTGGAGCATTTGATACAGCATTCACACTTGAAGTAATTATGAATTAATCTAAAATAATATTATAATGGGAGTTTTTAATTCTCCACAAAATCAAGATAATACAAGAACTGGTGAAAGAGGCCCAAAAGGTGATAAAGGTGATAAAGGAATTGGTTTTACATTAACACAAGATGGTCACTATGATCTTGGAAACAAACATTTGACTAATGTAAAAGCAGGCAATGATTCTGATCATGTTGTAATCAAATCACAAGTTTCAGATATTGTTAGAGACAGTTTTTTGGATTTATGGGTTTCTGAATTCATCAGATTATACTCTAAATGTACTTATCAAATCGACAGAGCGAATAATAATTTTTTAGATATGAATGCAGGCAGAAAAGTTGAAACATTGTACGATCTCTCAAATGAAGAAAATAATGCAACTCAATCAACTTTAAACATAAGACCCACTGTTTGTACCAAGGCTGAGAAACATAATGGATGTTATTTTTTGAAGTTTGATGGATCACAGAGAATGATAAGTCAAATCAATTTAAACAATGATGTTGTCAATATCTTCATTGTTTATAAATTAAATTCAAATACAGGTGGAAATCCATGGAAAAATGGGCTTTTTGGTCATGATAATGGAGGTTATGATAAGTTTGTCAGCTATTACAATGGTTCAAATTTAGCTATAAGTGGTGTTGATCAATCAAATTGTGTATATTTTGGTCCAGCAGCATCTATACAAAGTTTCAGAAAAATAGCAGATTATTCAGTAAATGATTTGGGTCAAATAAATGTTTGGCACTGCTTGTCTGTTCACTGGGATAATTTATCTTCTCCAAAAACAAACACAAGTAAAATCTATTGGAATAAAAAACATATTGGAAGTTTTACAGCTGCCAATAGAAGTGGTAGTCAGCAAATGACTTTTGGTGATTTGGATCCTAGCTCCATCGCACCTCTTGACGGTAGTGTCATTTTTTTCTGTGTGTACTTGGATTTCATGTTAGATGAAAAAACAATTTTGGATCATCATAGCGTTTTAATGCAACGATATAATATATGATAGAAGAAGCAATCAAATATATTAAATTCTTTTTTGATGAAACTAAACAACAATTTATTCAAGTCGATGATGCAATTTTAAAATCAGCTTTGGTATACCAATATCTGTATCACAAGCATTTTAATGTAAAAATTTCAATAAACAATATTTTACACACTCACAGGGATATTGGACTTATTGGCCCAGGTAGTGGGTGCTTGACATATTTCTTGGAATATACACTTGGATGGATTGAAACATTACAAACACATGGTATACTTCATGATGCGTATGGAAGATTTTATAACAGTTATTCCTTAGACCGTGGATATAGTTATGCTATACCTAAGTACCTTACACCAAAGCGAAGAAAAAGATCTCCATTATGCGGCCAGATATCTGGAATACTTTATTGTATATTCAAGAGAATAATAATATAAAATATATATATGAAAGAGCGAAAAAGCATATTCAGCTGGAACCATATTTCAGGTGAATTAACAGAAGATCAGGTAAATGAATTAAAATCCTATTACCGAACATATCACAGAAAGTGTCGGGCTCATAAACAGGCTGTTAAACGGTTCAAAAAATGGAAATTACTGGGGAATTCCTTGTCCATCATCTTTGCAACTGGGGGTCTCGCCACAAGTGTGGCAACAGGTGGTGTTAGTTTGGTAGCCATCAGTACAGCAGCACTTTTGATACAAGGGTGGATGAAGCATAAAAACCTAGATTTGAAAATCCAAAATTGCACATATGCTTATCAAAGCTATCAACATCTACTCAATTCAATAAAAGACAAGTTGAGAAGTGGTGATTTTGATGCTTCAAGTATACAAATCTCAATGAAGAATATCGATGATTATGTGACTGACAATAGTCCAATTATTGATAAGTACCTACAGAAATATGATGAAAAATTCACTGCTTGATAATACGAATAATCTTATCAAATCTCAACATTAGAATGTCAACCCAATATCGATCATAAAATCCAAGCGTCTTTTTTGATCTAGTAACTATTATTTCATCGAATGGAAGATCAAGCATTAAAAATATTTGCTTAAGCATAAATTTAGTGCTAATCATTCTTTTTCGATTCTTATTTACCAAAGGGAGGATAGTGTCTATCTCTTCGAATATTTTCAATATTTTACCCTTATCTTTTACAGAAATTTGAAATCTATTCTTGCGACATATTTTATTTATTACATTTTCAATATACTGATTTCCGCTTTATTTTATACATATTATTATGAAAGTCAACGTACTCGTTACAATAATCATAACCATGGACTGAACCACAATTCAGACAAACATTTTCACCATCATCGTTAAACATTTTCTGATTATCACAGCAAGGTGCTTTCACACTTTTAACAACTTTGACCAATAGCTGATCACAAAAATAACATGACAATTCTCCCATATTTTTCAATTCATTGTGAATTACTGAATTACAACTCATTTCTATACTATTATATGAGATTTTATTTTTATGTTTCCATCCAATGAGGTCACGTGAGAAATAATAGCTATAGGTGATGACTCATTTCTTGTTTTTCCGAGAATGTCACGCTTGGTGATTTTTCCGAGAAAGTCACGCATTTTAATACGAGATCAAAAATAAAATAACTATAGTTTTTCCAAAATACGAGATCATTTTGCTAAAACACCCCCCTAAATTAATTTTTGCGCTGATACCCCCAAACACTATACTACTGAACAATATGTCAAAAAAAAAAAAAAAAAAAAACAGACTGTTGCAGACTTCAGTTTTCTTTGACATAAGATATTAACATAATAAGAAATTTTCCAAGACAGGTAATGGGCTAGGAGAACAAATCTCCTTGTAATTGCAAACACCAACTAATGCTCAGTTCAAAGTGGTAAGTCTTACATTGACGCACTGATTTCTACGTGAAAGTATATAGTTTCTTTTTATTTAATTAATAAAGTTAACTAATTAATTAATCAATAGTTAATTACGCATGAAACAGTAACTGCTTAAAAGGCGTTATCTAATTCACCCACGGTTGCCTCGCTTCGCGCGCCCGCGAAATTTCCTTACTAGCGTTTTCCATTCAAATTACAGTGACGTGGAGCAGCAAACAGTTTAACTCTGAAAAACCTGGTCACCTCAGTGTGATTTACCAAACTGTGTCAAAACTGCATGGAAATGTAATTATGTTGATTACTGGCAAGTGGTAACATGTCGTAAATGATAACTCTACCAGATAGGATCACCAGTTGAATATTGCTTATACTGAAAGCAACTTAAAGCACTCGGTGTAGAGCTAAAAAGAAGGATGCTTATTTCTTCTGCAGTTGCTACGATTTTTCTTCACAACAGACTTAAGAAAACGTGCGCTGTAAATTTTAATTCATTCATTAAAATTCATAGCGCACTTTTGCAAACATGATCAAAAGAGCGTTGCAATTGCGTTTAAAGGTGAAAACGAGAAAAAAATTCTGGCTATAAAAGTAAGTAAAACACTATGTATAAATTTACACAAACTAAAATATCAGCATAGTACATATTAAAAGCAAGCGTAAAACGATGTGTTTTGAACCAAACTTTAAATCTCTTAAGATCAGAATATTCCTTACGAATGAGTAGAAAGGTAGACTTCTTTCTATTTTACCCGGTCCTCCAAGTAATCAATTAAATGTACGTTTGACGTCCTGTTTAACATGATGATCAGTTTCGAAAAACAACCATATTCATAAATAAGAGTCAACTGTAATGTTTAGCTGAGTACATAATACATTCAGTTGTTTGCTAGTCAGTGCCACAGTAGCGGAGATCGCAGTTGGAAGGTGCACCGTTAAGGTAATGTACGTAGATAGAGCCGCAGTTCCTGACTTGGTGCGTGACCAGTTACAGCAGTTACCAGACCAGTCAAAACACACCGTCCTGCTCTTTTGACCATCGGCAACAGTCGGGTGCCCTCCGGTTAACCACCCTGTTGCATACGTGTTACACCCATGAGTGTATGGGCACGAAGAGACCATTCGACTTCCTGCAGCACCTTGAAACCGATACCATGCAGGACCAATTCTACGGTCACAATAATAGTAACGTGGAGTGTAGGTTATCTTCCGGTCGGCACTTGTCAGACTATTATAGCGGAGCTCCGGCGGCCCCAAGGGCCGCTAAGCGAAGCACCATACCTATAGAAACCCGTCAACTGCTTTTCTTATGGTAAAAATGGCTAGCGGCATTGCTCGTGGGCGCGTACGCACGACGACGACGACTACGTTGCTCAATAATTGATAATATCCTAATAATAATAATAATAATAATAATAATAATAATCAATACTTGCTCCCAACATGGCGGCCATACTCCACCTGACCAGAACCTGACCAGCTACCTTACAGCGCTCGAACAACGCACATCTTTGATATTGGACATCCATGTTATGGTCAATTGACACCTGTCAAAAAAAGGCATTCGCTGACCAGTATCACGTGAGCATATCGCGGGGTCAAGTTTAGTTTTGAAGTTGACCGCTGACCAGGCACTGGCTTTCGATTGGATCGAAAGCTCAAGCAAGATTAACTTAACCAAAACGAGACACCAAAACCAAAACGATGCTTAATGTTTCGCGTGCTTTCTCCCGTGCGGCAGCCGCGCGGCTCGAAATTTCACATTCAGTTCATTCGGTTAGTTTTTCTCATTTTGAGCAGAACAATTTCGCTGTCTTCGATCGAAGTTTGTCTTTTAACGCGTGAAAAAGCATGGAAGGTGAATTTGCAAGTGATAAAAAGCCGGGAAGCGCGAAAGATTTTTCTCAGGATAAGCTTCAAACTTGGATCGATTGTGTGGTTGAAAACAAAATGATTCAACGATTCGAGGGTTTTGCTGTCACTTTACCGCGGCATCTTGCAGCTCACCAAGAAAGCAGTTCACCGGCATTAATGGGAGGAACGAGCAGCTCAAACTCTGTGGATAAAATTCTTTCTTGGACAAACCGTTTGCTTTTTGCGGATGCGTGTTTTTACTAAAGTGGACAAGCTTGCGTATTTTCAAGTGGTAGAAACCTCTACAACACAGAACAGTGAGGTGAATTAAATAAATTAAAGCGTAACATTTGGTTTAATGAAAGAATGAAACCTTTATTTTTCTCTCAACGGGCTATAAATAATCATCTGTACACGTTTTTGACGCAATGAAGTAGTTGAATTGTTTGTTTGTTTTGTTACGTCGTTTTACTTGTAAGCGAACAACTGTTTTTACTCTGCTTGGCTGACTGTTTTTCGACTACGGTGCCTCAACAGCGTTAAGAAACTTTTGCCCTTATCTTACGGAATCGCAATGAGTCCTCGTAAAATTAAGGATTAAAGCCCCGGCTAAAGGATCAAACATTTTCATCCAACATCGTCAGTTGTCAAACATAACGTTGGGTGGCTAAACGCACAAACAATGTTTGACCAAACTCTAGACAGAGTGAGTCCATAAAACGATTTTTTTGCGTATTATCGCTGAAATTTCGACGTTACGTGGTTCATTTGGTTGCTCGTTTTACTGGCTGTGCACGCTTTGTTGGTTGGACTGGTTAAACGATCAGACATTTGTTCGTACTGACACGAAATGTTGGATGAAAATGTTTGATCTTGATCAAACATGGAAAGCCATTAAAAAGAAGCTGCCACCTGACACAATTTTAGGCCTAGCTAGTTTTACTCCCTTCTTTGCTAACATGGAATCTTTTCATTCTTTCTTTCCTCTTAGTGTATGGGTTTTATTTTCTTTGTTTACAGTTTTGTTTTTAAGACCAAAACATTTGATCCTCAGTCAACATGACCAATTATTAAGTAAGCTATATTGTTCGATACCCAAGGATTATACCAGCACTGTTACATGTACATGTATACATGTATTGGGGATGAAATCCTTTTTAATTTCAAGGTACTGCAACTAGCATTGTTCTCACACTTTGTGTCGCTATATTTAAGGCTGCACAAGCGTGGGCTGAAAAACTTGTTTGACCTTGCTACCTGCTCTTTACCTAATAAAATGAATCATGGCTTGTCAAGAAAATCAAAGTGCTCTGTGAGCAAACTCGTGAATTGGAGATATGAATCAAAGTATGTTTTAGATTATGTTTGAGGTTATCTAGTTTAGGGAATTTTGTGGTTTATTGTCATATTTAGAGTACGAGCAGAATATGCTCTGTCATTAAGTGACTGAAGTTGTTATTTTTTTTCATGTTATGCATATACATGTAGTAGATGGTACCTTGACAGAGTGCAGAGTTCAAGTTGCAAATTGATAAGCTAGGCGAGTGAAGGGTTTTCTCGACCTCTCTGCCCCTGAATACAAGTATACACGAGACTGATCATGAGCACTTCCATTCATACAGCTATGCATTGCGCTCAATATGAAAGAGAATACCCCAACGTCCTCAAATTGACGGTTCGCAAAGGTTAAACCTGTGTGATGTGTTTCGAATTTGTCATGTGATTTTTACGAGTGGTTACCGAAGACAACCGAACTTCAACCGAATATTAAACAAGTCAAATCTAGTAAGCTCCAAAGAAAAGTAGTTATATTTTAAAAATTAAAGGAACAGTGTTTCGAGATACGCTTACATAAAAGAACATCTTGTTTCAGCTTCTTACCTGTGTTCTGTGTAGCCTACGAAAAGTCCTGGTGCAAAACGATCGACTCATGATGACCTTCCTCAAAACAAGAACATCTTGTTTCAGCTTGCGGCTCCATTTGCCGACGAATGAACACAGTGTAAGCTCTAAGTTTTAAAAAAGGCACTGTCGAGTATCTGAAAATTCCACGAATAATACTCACTAACAACTACCTCACTGACAGTTGTTCGGTGAAGAACAACTTCGAGATCGTACGGAATCGAGCCCGCTGTGTTATCAGCGGTTCAATTAATTGTATTTTTAAATATTTTATTTTTTCCTGCGAGCTTTATGAGATGGCGGCAAAGCACAGTCGATAAGCAGTGAAACTTTGACGAGCAATTCTTCAGACGCGGGTTCGATTCTCGCTGGAGGCCGTGAAATTTTTTTTTTATTATTATTTCCTTTATTTTTCTTTGTTTTAAACGATACAATAAATGAATGCTTTGTTTTTTTATCGTTTCGCTCGTTACATGCACATTTACCGCACCGTAACCGTGCTTCAACGACCTCCGTTTCGGTAAAATCAATATAAAAGTCTACATGAAGTGAAAATTTGTTCTCCTCATCGATTTTACGATTCTTGATGTTCTCATTTTCGGTAGCCGAAATTTCTTTAGCCTTGCATCTTTTAATTTAGATCTTTAGAACAACTTATCTTCGTTAAACATGGACGGCAATTTAAAAGTAAGCCGCGAGCGTACTTCATTTGCATAAAGTTTACGGCCCATCGATCGAGCGACACATTTTCCCGATGATCAACAATAACTCCTGTTGCGCATGCGCAATTCACGAGTTAAATATGGCTTGCCTTCCGAATTTGGTGGGTTTTATTGTCAATTTTTCCTGTTCTATTTGTAGGTCTTGCATTTGAGGCAATCTGGCAATTGCCGTTTGTTTGTCAGTGTTTTTTTTTTTTTGGCTTATTTGCTTTTTCGTTTTACATTTACTATGAAATAATATCTTTGTCATGCTATTTTATTGTTGAAATATTAGGATTCACGATCATGGGATTAGTTCTTAATGCCCGAATTGTAGCTCCTTATGTAGCTTTCTTGATCGTTCTCATGGCAAATATTTGGCTTTGTTATGCTAATTTGCAGAACAGGTACAAGGAAGTTAAGGGATTTATTTTGCAATTCCAGCTACAGAATGTATCTCCGACAGATAACGGTGATCAGAGCACAATTCCCACAAAACCGTTTTGGTTTGTGTGCGATAGAGTGTTTCCAGTTAAGATGAAAGTCTGCCTGATGCTTTGCAAAATGACGGCGATTGTAATGTTCTTATTTCTCGTTGTATCTTCAATGGTTTTGTTCAAAGATACGTAAAAAATTCCGACTGTGGAGTCGACGATTTACGTGTTTGTGATTGGGTTTATTCCAGGATTGTTTTTCGATGGATTAACAAAAGGAGTTAGCGGTTGGCGAAAAGTCAAGCTGGAAAGAGCAATAAAAACAGCCATTGGCGAGTTTTATTCGGAAAGCGGAAGCAATACTAACACCACCGAAAGCGAGAAGGAAGGTGCATCAAACAGAAATAATGCAAGTCAGGTGTAGATGTCGCATTGTTTTTCCTCCCTCTTGTATCTACGCGGCAAGATAAATAAGCATCTCGCCAGATTTTGCCATATTACGGGTCATAATTCCGCAATTAAAGTTTTAGTTGCTCAAAATGGGTTTAACGTTAATATCTCGTTCGCGTTCTAGCTTCAATGAAAAATCCCTATGTTCATCAAAGGAAGCTATGTTCTGGGATGCTTCGTGAATTCTTTTTTGGTGATTTTTGGGTATATTTGGGAAGAAATAAGTTTTCTCAAGGGATCAGTTACCTTTAGGGAAATATGAAATACTGAAGACTTAATGAAGGTTTAAAATTGGAATTTGAAGTTAGAAATTAGAAGACGGACACCAACAGTTCCCCAGCAACCTGGAGTACCCCTTTCATTTTCCTGTATGTTCTATAAATGTATTGTAAAAAAGGGTGAGGTAATAGTAACGATGTCGTGAAATTATTGCATGATAGCTTGAACACCAGGCAGCTTGTAGCTGTGTCAACAAAATTAACGATATTGTTTGTTATAATCTGAAGCTAATGTGATCACAGGTTTGACTTTTGATGTATATAACTGAGGGAATAGTGCAACTTATGTGTTAGTATATTACCTTACTTGACCAAGGAAAGTAACTCCCGCCTGTTCTTGTTTCCTTGACAAGGAGGAGTGTAAGAAGTCGTGGTATTGGTGGTTAGTTGGGGTGGTGAGGATTAGTTGCGAGACACAGTTGCGCTCGTGGATGCTTTTTTCGCGTGAAATTTAACTTGTTTTGCATCTCCTGTCATTCTACGAACACAGCTGAAAACAGCGGGAGTAACCCCTCTGAACTATTTGGAATTGCATACTTTTCTACTGAAAGTGTATTTTTTAGTTTTAGACTATAATTGTGGTATTGTTGGGTAATGTTGCATATCGCACTAAGCATTATGTTTGAATTACAATTTAGGGGCAGTTCGTCTGAAAACCGAAACTGTAGAAACGTTTTTAACTTGGTGAAATAAAGTTTATAACTGCTATTAATCAGACGCCAGTTAATCTCGTGGAATTAGTGTGATCAATGTATTTGAAATATGCTACCGTGAGTGGTAGGCACCAGAGTGAAATAGGTTGCGAGATACAGTCATGCGCGCGAGTGAGGAGTCGCGGTGCCTGGTCAACACGCAGGTTAAAAGTGAATTTGCAGCCAATGAAGCAGAGACACAGTTCATACACGATCTTGATCTCAAAAACAACTTCTTAAAATAACAAGGCAACTGGAGTCTGAAAGTCTGTCTTCAGTGTATGTACCGCAACAATACTTCTATTAAAGGTGACGTTTTCCTTCCCCCCTGCATCAAAAGCCCGAAAAGGCGTCTGGTCACGCAGGTTATCATTCGTAGGGCAACATTAGGAGGTGCAAACAACATTGATACATCGATTTGGGGGTAGGGCCGGGGGCTTTAAGATTATGCTGATTATTGTTTGCACCTGGAAATGCTTTGAAGTTCAAAATAGAGCTGCAGTTAAAGTAGGATTAGTAAACAGTAAAAGTGGTGAGTAATTGTGACTGACTGTCCCCCGAAGTGCACTAAGGTCCATTAAATGGTGAGTTTGATAAATACTGCAAACTCTTACTGCCATGTTTGTTTTTATTTTATTCTTTTGTTAAGATAAGTCGGGCGTCGGGTCTGCTAAGGCAAGAAGTTGGTACGGCTAAAAAATGTTAATTCCAGACTCCGATGGGACGGGGACAAACTTGGTTGAATAAATCAGTCTTGTTCGGGCTATTAATTATCTATGATAAGGACGATCGGATAAGGACGATCGGATAAGGACGATAAAACGTAGGCCCCGTCTCACAACTCTTCATAATTGATTCTGTGGGACGTAAAAGCACCCACACTCTGTTCGAAAAGAGTAGGGAACGTAGTTCCCGGTGTAGTGGTCTATCTCTCATCTGATGGTTAAATGCTCGGAGATATTAGCTGCAGAAGCTACTCTAAAATCCGAGGGTAAATAAAGTGATGTATATATGTATGTATGCATGCACGCACGCACGCACGTACGTACGTACGTACGTACGTATGTATGTATGTATGTATGTATGTATGTATGTATGTATGTATCTATGAAGAGGTTTTGTTTGTTTTGGCCGTCGTAAATAAAGATCAACAAACACAGGTAACCAAATCCGTCATATTTTGAACAACCATTGTTAATATCGACCCGTGTATTGACCTGACAGAAGGGGCCCGGCCCACCCTCACCGAACAATCTTTGACAATTCATAAATTTAAACTAATTCCGGCTCTGTTGCAACAAAGCCACCCTCGAGGGCACAACCTTGGTTGTTTCTCTATAACTCGCGTTTGTTTCCCTGCAACTCTACAAAAGTCATGAGACACTCCACGGCTAACTTGTCTCTCTTCACACAGGCAACCCTGTTCACGCGCTGGCCTTCGCTACACTGTGCAACAAATCATGGCCTAACAAATAAATGTGGGGTACTAACCCAAGGCAAGACTCATTGCGTGACCAGTTTTTTCCACACGCCTGAGACAATTGGTGACAATTGATAACAGACCCAATTAGTATGCTGTAGGAATGCCGTAGTATTAAATTCACACGGTACAACATGGCCACCCTCAAAGTCGCTTCTCTTGAACTCGCGTTTATTTCCCTTCTTGTTTTCATTTGTGCTACCAAGCAGAACTGTAGCGAAGCTCAGTGCAAAGTTCTGCCAGTTGAAGGGGAAAACTTGACATTAGAATTTCAATCTAAGATTTCCGAAAAACACGCGATGGTTTACTTGAATTTGGAAATTGGCCACCAAAGCTACAATCTGGATTTAAAAGACGTGTTCATTCCAGATGTGTGGGTGTGGGCTGACTCGATCGAAGAGCCTATGCTACAGCTGCCCTTCGAGTTTAATATTTTATCTCTGGGGCTTTTGAATTACCAAGTTAGACGTATGACAGTACCGCTCGAAGATCATCCCAGCGGATGCCTCGCAAGTTTGAACTCATCGTGTCATAACTTGGCAGTCGGACGAGCGCTATTACACAATGTGACAAAAGGTAGCTTCAGTAAGGCGGAAGTAGTTTGCGTTCAAATGATCGAAAAGGATGACGATTCGGGTGTCAATTCTGTACAGTACCTCTGCTGTAGTTCCAATACATCTGCGATTCGCTGTGATCTCCCCGTTGAACGTAGCAAATGGCTCAATGCTATTCAAACCGTCCTTGAAGTTATATCGCTGTTCCTGTCCTTTTACAGTCCGATGCTTCTTCTTGTTTTTCCAGACTGTATTTTCAGTCTGAGGAACGAATGTGACAAGGAAGACAATCGAGTAACAAACACTGCAAACGTCGATACCGAGTCTATTGCTGATAACACGAGAGATGAATATGAAAGGATAACTGGTGAGAATAAAGAGCAAGACACAGAAGACAGCGAAGCTGAAGAAAGTGAGGAAAGTGTAGAACTTGCTGTAGATGATGCGAGTCCAATAACTTGTTCAAATCTTTTGGTTGCTTATGTCCAGCGA
This sequence comes from Pachyseris speciosa, assembly GCA_016490735.1. NCBI lineage: Eukaryota > Metazoa > Cnidaria > Anthozoa > Scleractinia > Pachyseridae > Pachyseris > Pachyseris speciosa. Next base: position 177,254 of record JAEMWC010000587.1, on the reverse strand, counting down.
TTGCCAGAGTTAAGGATGTCTTTTACTATCAAGTTGGCGTTTTTACTGTTTGGCATTGTTCCATTTTTCGATTACGTAAAACTGGGTCTGTACCTGGCACTGAAATATGATTACTTAAAGAAGCTGCCACCTGACACAATTTTAGGCCTAGCTAGTTTTACTCCCTTCTTTGCTAACATGGAATCTTTTAGTTCTTTCTTTCCTCTTAGTGTATGGGTTTTATTTTCTTTGTTTACCGTTTTGTTTTTAAGACCAAAAGATTTGATCCTCAGTCAACATGACCAATTATTGAGTGAGATATATTGTTCGATGACCAAGACTACTAGGATTATACTCCCCGAAGCACTGTTACATGTACATAGTATTGGAGATGTAATCATTTTTAATTTCAAGGTACTGCAACCAGCATTGTTCTCATACTTTGTGTCGCTATATTTAAGGCTGCACAAGCGTGGGCTGAAAAACTTGTTTTACCTTGCTACCTGCTCTTTACCTGATAAAATGAATCATGGCTTGTCAAGAAAATGGCTTGCCTTCCGAATTTTGTGGGTTTTATTGTCAATTTTTCCTGTTCTATTTGTAGGTCTTGTATTTGAGGCAATCTGTTTGCTCCTTACTTTTGTTGCTGTGGCTATTTCGTTAATCATTCTTTCACCTTTGTTCACACTGTTCCGTGTTTTTTTTAACATTTATATGGTAGTGTACCTTCCTAAGACCAGAGGGAACAAAATTGCCGTTTGTTTGTCAGCGGTTGTTTTTGGCTTATTTGCTTTTTCGTTTTATTTTTTTTATCAAATGATATCTTCGTCATGCCTGTTTATTATTCAAATATTAGGATTCACGAGCATGGGATTAGTTCTTAATGCCCGATTTTTAGCTCCTTATGTAGCTTTCTTTATCGTTCTTACGACAAATATTTGGCTTTGTTATGTTAATTTGCAGAATAGGTACAAGGAAGTTAAGAGATTTATTTTGCAATACCAGCTACGGAATGTATCTCAGACAGATAGCGGCGATCAGAGCACAATTCCCACAAAACTGTTTTGGTTTGTGTGCGATAGAGTGTTTCCAGTTGAGATGGAAGTCTGCCTGATGCTTTGCAAAATGACGGCGATTGTAGTGTTTTTATTTCTCGCTTTACTTTCAATGGTTTTCTTAAGAGATAAGTACAAAATTGCGAATGTGGTCTCGACGATTTACGTGTTTGTGAGTGGGCTTATCCCAGGATTGTTTTTAGATGGATTAACAAAAGGAAAGAATTTAGTTAACGGTTGGCGAAAAGTCAAGCTGGAAAGAGCAATTAAAACAGCCGTTGGCGAGTTTTATTCGGAAAGCGGAGGGGATACTAACACCACCGAAAGCGAGGAGGAAGGTGCATCAAACAGAAATAACGTAAGTCAGGTGTAGATGTCACATGATTTTACTTCCCTCTTGTATCTACGGGGCAAGAAAAATTAACATCGATTTTGCCATGTTACGGGTCATAATTTTCCACAAATTAAATTTTTAGTTGCTTAACATGAATTTAACGTTAATTTCTCGTTCGCATTCCAGCTGCAATGAAAAATTCCTATGTTCATCACACGAAGCTATGTTGTGGGATATTTTGTGAACTGTTTTTGGTGAATTTTGGGTATATTTGGGAAGAAATAATTTTCTCAAAGGATCAGTTATATTAAGGGAAATATGAAATATTGAAGATTAAATGAAGGGTTAAAATTGTAATTTGAAGTCAGAAATTAGTGGATTGACACAAACAGTTCCCCAACAACCTGGAGTGCCCCTCTCATTTTCCTGTATGTTCTATAAATATATTATTATAAAGGGTTATGTAATAGTAACAATGTCGTTAAATTATTACATGATAGCAGCATGTACACCAGGCAGCTTGTAGCTGTGTCAACAAAATGAACGATATTGTTTGTTATAATCTGAAGCTAATGTGATCAGAGGTTTGACTTTTGATGTATATAACTGAGGGAATAGTGCAACTTATGTGTTAGTATATTACCTTACTTGAACAAGGAAAGTAACTCCCGCCTGTTCTTGTTTCCTTGACAAGGAGGAGTGTAAGAAGTCGTGGTATTGGTGGTTAGTTGGGGTGGTGAGGATCAGTTGCGAGACTGACGGTTGCGCTCGTGGGTGCTTTTGTAGCGTGAAATTTAAGACTTCTTTTGCATCTCCTGTCATTCTAAGAACACAGGGGCACCCAACGAGTCAAATCAACCAAAAGCTGTAGAAAGGCATTTTTAAGTGGTGGTGTTTGACTCGAAAATCTGTTTAAAGCAATGTTTTTATAAGCTAGTAGAAGTTAATCTGTTCGGATTCCCTAGCAGTAATTTTAATTGCCCGAAAATGTTAGGGAACATATTTTCCTTTGAGAAAATGCAAGATGAAATGAACTTTCCACGAACTTTCTAGGGAACTATTTTCTTTCCGAAAATGCTAGCTGACGTTTTTGACTGCCAAAAACAGCAATTACGACGTTTCCGAAAACCTTAGGGGCTATGATTTCCCAATTTCTAATCTTTTAGGCAACGTTTTAGTTACGAAAATCCGGGTGCACTCTTTAATCGGCGCCGAAAGGGCAAGGCGAATTACCCTCCACCGAACAGGTATCTACCGAAACTTGTCATTGGGTGCCCCTGAAAACAGCCGGACTAACCCTTCTGGAATATTTGGAATTGCATACTTTTCTACTGAAAGTGTATTTTTTAGTTTTAGACTGTGATTGTGGTATTGTTGGGTAATGTTACATATCACACTAAGCATTATTTATGAATTACAATTTAGGGGCAGTTCGTCTGAAAGCCGACAGAGAAAGAAACTTTATTGGCTTGATTAAATAAAGTTTATAACTGCTATTAATCAGAGGCCAGTTAATCTCGTGGAATTAACGTTATCAGTTATTTGAAATATGCTACAGTTCATACACGATCTTGATCTCAAATAGAACTTCTTAAGAAAACAAGGCAACTGGAGTCTAATAGTCTGTCTCCAGTGTATGTACCGTAACAATACTTCTATTGAAGGTGACTTTTTCCTTCCCCCCTGCATCAAAACCCAGAAAAGGCGTCTGGTCACACAGGCTACCATTTGTAGGGAAACGTTAGGAGGTGCAAACAACATTGATTTGGGGGTAGGGCCCTGGACTTTCAAATTCTGCTGTTTATTGTTTGTACCTGGGAAGGCTTCGTAGTTCAAAACAGAGCGGCAGCCAAAGCTGGACTAGTAGACTGTAATAGTGGTGATTAATTGTGACTGACATTGCCCCAAAGTGTATTAAGGTCCATTAAATGGTGCATTTGATAAATACTGCATACTGTCACTGCCATGTTTGCTCCTATTGTTGTTTTTGTTTGTTTTGTTAAAATAAGTTGGGCGTCGGGTCTGCTAAGAAGTTGGTGCGGCTAAATAACGATAATTCCAGGTTCCGGTGGGAAGCGGACAAACAGGGGCAGACTAAAAATAAATCAGTCTTGTTCGGGCTATTAATTATCTATGAAGAGGTTTTGGTTGTCTTGGCCGTCCTAAATAAAGACCAACAAGCACAGGTAACCAAATCCTTTATACTTTGAAGAAACATTGTTAACATCGACCTGTGTATTGACCTGACAGAAGGGGCCGGGGCCCCACTCACCTGACAATATCATGTTCGGCTACTTTGACGATTTATAAGTTTAAAGTTTCAAGTCTTCAAGTGTCAAGTTTTATTTATTTAAATCAGACACTAAGTTATTATTAGGCTGGGTTGCAAATAACGAAGAGCTAATCGCGGGAAGCCAGACTGTACACGGATTAATTTAGACAATTTTTTGAATAATAAATGAACATTCGATACAACTATAACATGTAAATATTACGGTCTAGGTAAAATTTTAAGTTGCAAGCTAGAGACTAAACTTGACTTCAGTTGAAAATTTAATTTTTCATCACGTTAATTAAGGTAGCTATCTCGGCAAATAAGTTTTCAGTAATTCCGGCTCTGCTGCAACACGGCCACCCTCGGGGGCACAACTTTGGTTGCTTCTCTATAACTCGCGTTTGTTTCCCTTTTTGTTTTCATACACCTCATTCCAAAATGGCGGCCAATTTATTATTCTTTTATTTGCATGTTAATTAGCCCCCTTTGCCTTGTTTTTATTTCAAAATACTTTTGTATTTTGTAGATGATGACGAGGTAAAGAGGGTTAATTAACCTGTAAGTAAAAGAATAATAAATTGGCCGCTATTTCGGAATAAGGTGTATTTGTGCTACCAAGCAGAACTGTACAAAAGTCATGAGACACTCCACGGCTAACTTGTCTCTCTTCACACAGGCAACCATGTTCACGCGCAACCTCGTTCCCAGGGTTCTCTCCTACTCGGAACGAGGTTGGTTCACGCGCTGCTCTTCGCTACACTGTGTAGCCTGCAGAACTGGCAGATTAGCGGAGCCAGCGCTCCTAACAAAAAAGTGTGGGGCACTAACAGAAGATGTGAGACATTGCGTGACCAGTGTTTTCCACTGACATGCCTGGTGACCGAGACAATTAGTATGCTGTTTCACTGCGTTGCATTGGAATTCAGTATTATTAAATTCACACTTTGCAACATGGCCACCCTCTAAGTTGCTTCTCTTGAACTCGAGTTTATTTCCCTTCTTGTTTTCATTTGTGTTGCCAAGGAGAACTGTAGCGAAGCTCAGTGCAAAGTTCTGCAAGCTGAAGCGGAAAATCTTGGCATCAGAATTTCAATCTAAGGCTTCCAAAAAAGGCGTGCGAATGGTTTACTTGAATTTGGAAATTGGCAACCAAAGCTACCATCCTCTGGATTTAAAAGACGTATTCTTTCCAGAGAGATGGGTGTGGGCTGACTCGATCAAAGATCCTATGCTACGGTTGCCCTTCGACTTTGAAATTTTATCTCTGGGGCTTTTGAATTACCAAGTTAGACGTATGGCAGTACCGCTCGAAGATCATCCCAGCGGATGCCTTGCACGTTTCAACTCATCGTGTCATAACTTGGCAGTCGGACGAGCGCTGTTAAACAATGTGACCAAAGGAGGGGAACACATGAGGAGACGGAAGTAGTTTGCGTTCAAATGATCGAAAAGGATGACTATTCGGATGTCAATTTTGTAAAGTACCTCTGCTGTAGTACCAATACATTTTCGATTCACTGTGATCTCCGCGCTGAAGATAGCAACTAGTAGTAGGAGAAGAGTCAAACAAATCACCAGCGGATTATCGTCGAATTTTGCCCAAATGACGCCCCCAACCTTAACTTGCTCCCCTGCGGGTCGCAAGTTAAGGTTGAGGGCGTTATTTGGGCAAAATTCGGTGATAATCCGCTGGTGATTTGTTTGACTCTTCTCCTACTACTTGGTGGAAAACCAAAGGGGAAGGTGAGCGGGCACCCCATTTAGAGGTTGGGTCCCCCCGGGCATCACCGTGCTTGAGAAGCCGCGGCGCCTAGACGATTGGAGCGGCCTGTTGAACAAGCGTAGCGTCAGAAAACCAGTCTAGACACACATCTTGTGGACTCAATTATGGTATATAGGGCAGGCAAATCCCGTCCAACCACCGAAAACTCCACCATGGAGTGGGAAAACCAACATGCCCTTGAAGAGTTTATCCAGCAATTGCTAGCGAAATGGATCCCCAGCAAGAGCGGGTTTTTGGGGAGCTTCCCTTGGACCTTTCACCACCCCTAGGCCCCCTCCTTGCGGTCATCCAAAATGTGTTGGATAAACCCGTTTCCGAAGCGGTGAAAGTGCGGCTGCCCAACCCACTGCGTCCACAACCGCCCCAACCACAAGCGCCTCCACGGCGGCGTGGTAGGTACCGTGAAATTTGGCGGGAGTTTGATCCTGCGGCGCCCCAAAAAAGGCGAACAGCGTTGAACCCTCGACCCACAAATCGCGATTTGTTCGCTGAGAACCAAGCCGCGCTCCGTGATTTGTTCGACGATGTTGAAGTGGAGGAAGTCAGGCAAGGGTTCCGCTCCATTCGATAGGGAACGATCTGGAACCTGAGTGAGAACAAAACTCCCTAGGGTATGGTCAAGCTTTGAGATAATGCTGGCGATTTACGCGCACGATTTACGTGCTTGTGATTGGGTTTATTCCAGGATTGTTTTTCGATGGATTAACAAAAGGAGCTAGCGGTTGGCGAAAAGTCAAGCTGGAAAGAGCAATTAAAACAGCCGTTGGCGAGTTTTATTCGGAAAGCGGAAGCAATACTAACACCACCGAAAGCGAGAAGGAAGGTGCATCAAACAGAAATGACGTGAGTCAGGTGTAGATGTCGCATTGTTTTTCCTCCCTCTTGTATCTACGCGGCAAGATAAATAAGCATCTCGCCAGATTTTGCCATATAACGGGTCATAATGTTCCGCAAATTAAATTTTTAGTTGCTCAAAATGGATTTAACGTTAATATCTCGTTCGCGTTCCAGCTGCAATGAAAAATCCCTATGTTCACCAAAGGAAGCTATGTTGTGGGATGGTTTATGAATTGTTTCTTGGTGATTTTTGGGTATATTTGGGAAGAAATACGTTTTCTCAAAGGATCAGTTACCTTTAGGGAAATATGAAATATTGAAGATTTAAGGAAGGTTTAAAATTAGAAATTAGAAGACGGACACCAACAGTTCCCCAGCAACCTGGATTACCCTTTCATTTTCCTGTATGTTCTATAAATATATTGTAAAAAAGGGTGAGGTAATAGTAACGATGTCGTGAAATTATTGCATGATAGCTCGTACACCAGGCAGCTTGTATAGCTGTGTCAACAAAATTAATGATATTGTTTGTTGTAATCTGAAGCTAATGTGATCAGAGGTTTGACGTTTGATGTATATAACTGAGGGAATAGTGCAACTTATGTGTTAGTATATTACCTTACTTGAACAAGGAAAGTGACTCCCGCCTGTTCTTGTTTCCTTGACAAGGAGGAGTGTAAGAAGTCGTGGTATTGGTGGTTAGTTGGGGTGGTGGGGATTAGTTGCGAGACACAGTTGCGGTCGTGGATGCTTTTTTCGCGGGAAATTTAACTTGTTTTGCATCTCCTGTCATTCTAAGAACACAGTTGAAAACAGCTGGAGTAACCCCTCTGAACTATTTGGAATTGCATACTTTTCTACTGAAAGTGTATTATTTAGTTTTAGACTATAATTGTGGTATTGTTGGGTAATGTTGCATATCGCACTAAGCATTATGTATGAATTACAAACTAGGGGCAGGTCGTCTGAAAACCGAAACTGTAGAAACGTTTTTAACTTGGTTAAATAAAGTTTATAACTGCTTTTAATCAGACGCCAGTTAATCTGGTGGAATTAGTGTGATGAATGTATTTGAAATATGCTATCGTGAGTGGTAGGCACCAGAGAGAAATAGGTTGCGAGATACAGTCACGGGAGTGAGGAGTCGCGCGTCGAGCGCCTGGTCAACACGCAGGTTAAAAGTGAATTTGCAACCAATGAAGCAGAGACACAGTTCATACACGGTCTTTATCTCAAATAGAACTTCTTAAAAAAACAAGGCAATTGGAGTCTAAAAGTCTGTCTTTAGTGTATGTATCGCAAGAATACTTCTATTAAAGGTGACTTTTTCCTTCCCCCTGCATCAAAAGCCCGAAAATCGTCTGGTCACGCAGGCTATCATTTGTAGGGAAACGTTAGGAGGTGTGACCAACATTGACCAACATTTTATGTATGTATGTAGGGCCGGGGGCTTTAGGATTGTGCTGATTATTGTTTGCACCTGGAAATGCTTTGAAGTTCAAAACAGAGCGGCAGTTAAAGTAGGACTAGTAAACTGTAAAAGTGGTGAGTAATTGTGACTGACTGTGCCCCGAAGTGTACTAAGGTCCATTAAATGGTGAGTTTGATAAATACTGCAAACTCTCACTGCCATGTTTGTTTTTATTTTATTCTTTTGTTAAAATAAGTCGGTCGTCGGGTCTGCTAAGGCAAGAAGTTGGTACGGCTAAAAAATGTTAATTCCAGACTCCGATGAGACGGGGACAAACTTGGTTGAATAAATCAGTCTTGTTCGGGCTATCAATTGTCTATAATAAGGACGATCGGATAAGGACGATAAAACGTAGGCCCCGTCTCACAACTCTTCATAACGTAGTTCCCGGTGTAGTGGTCTATCTCTCATCTGATGGTTAAATGCTCGGAGATATTAGCTGCAGAAGCTACTCTAAAATCCGAGGGTAAATAAAAATGTATGTATGTATGTATGTATGTATGTATGTATGTATGTATGTATGTATGTATGTATGTATGTATGTATGTATGTATGTATGTATGTATGTATGTATGTATGTATGTATGTATGTATGTATGTATGTATGTATGTATGTATGTATGTATGTATGTATGTATGTATGTATGTATGAAGAGGTTTTGTTTGTTTTGGCCGTCGTAAATAAAGATCAACAAACACAAGTAACCAAATCCTTTATACTTTGAAGAACCATTGTTAATATCGACCCGTGTATTGACCTGACAGAAGGGGCCCGGCCCCCCCTCACCTAACAATCTTTGACAATTCCGGCTCTGTTGCAACAAAGCCACCCTCGATGGAACAACCTTAGCTACTTCCCTATAACTCGCGTTTGTTTCCCTGCAACTCTACAAAAGTCATGAGACACTCCACGGCTATTTGAACTTGTCTCTCTTCACACAGGCAACCCTGTTCAGGCGCTGCCCTTCGCAACACTGCGCAACAAATCCTAACAAATAAATGTGGGTACTAACAGAAGGAATAAGACATTGCGTGACCAGTTTTGTCCACATGCCTGAGACAATTGGTGACAATTGATAACGGACCCTATTAGCATACTGTTTCACTGCGTTACAAAGGAATGCCGTAGTATTAAATTCACACGGTACAACATGGCCACCCTCAAAGTTGCTTCTCTTGAACTCGCGTTTATTTCCCTTCTTGTTTTCATTTGCGCTTCCACGCAGAACGGTAGCGAAGCTCAGTGCAAAGTTCTGCCAGTTCCAGGGGAAAACTTGACATCAGAATTTCAATCTAAGATTTCCGAAAAACACGTGAGAATGGTTTACTTGAATTTGGAAATTGTCAACCAAACTGGCTACCATCCTCCGGATTTAAAAGACGTTTTCATTCCAGAGATGTGGGTGTGGGCTGACTCGATCGAAGAGCCTATGCTACGGCTGCCCTTCGAGTTTAATATTTTATCTCTGGGGCTTTTGAATTACCAAGTTAGACGTATGGCAGTACGGCTAGAAGAACATCCCAGCGGATGCCTTGCAAGTTTGAACTCATCGTGTCATAACTTGGCAGTCGGACGAGCGCTATTACACAATGTGACAAAAGGTAGCTTCAGTAAGTCATGGCATGATGAGACGGAAGTAGTTTGCGTTCAAATGATCGAAAAGGATGACGATTTGTTAAAGCACCGGTGCTGTAGTTCCAATACATCTCAGATTCGCTGTGATCTCCGCGTTGAACGTAGCAAATGGCTTAATGCTATTCAAACAGTCCTTGATGTTGTATCGCTGTCCCTGTTCTTTTACAGTCCGCTGCTTTATCTTGTTTTTCCAGACTGTATTTTCAGTCTGAAGAACGAATGTGACAAGGAAGACAATCGAGTAACAAACACTGCAAACGTCCAGACCGAGCCTATTGCTGATAACACGAGAGATGAATATGAAAGGATACCTGGTGAGAATGAAGAGCAAGTCACAGAAGATAGCGAAGCTGAAGAAAGTGAGGAAAGTGCAGAACTTGCTGTAGATGATGCGAGTCCAATAACTTGTTCAAATCTTTTTTTTGCTTATGTCCAGCGATTGCCAGAGTTAAGGATGTCTTTTACTATCAAGTTGGCTTTTTTAATGTTTGGCATTGTTCCATTTTTCGTTTACGTAGAACTGGGTCTGTACCTGGCACTGAAATATGAATACTTAGAGAAGCTGCCACCTGACACAATTTTAGGCCTAGCTAGTTTTACTCCCTTCTTTGCTAACATGGAATCTTTTAATTCTCTCTTTAATCTTAGTATATGGGTTTTATTTTCTTTGTTTACAGTTTTGTTTTTAAGACCAAAAGATTTGATCCTCAGTCAACATGACCAATTATTAAGTAAGATATATTGTTCGATAACCAAGACTACCAGGATTATTCTCCCCGAAGCACTGTTACATGTACATACTATTGGGGATGTAATCCTTTTTAATTTCAAGGTACTGCAACTAGCATTGTTCTCACACTTTGTGTCCCTATATTTAAGGCTGCACAAGCGTGGGCTGAAAAACTTGTTTTACCTTGCTACCTGCTCTTTACCTGATAAAATGAATCATGGCTTGTCAAGAAAATGGCTTGCCTTCCGAATTTTGTGGGTTTTGTTGTCAATTTTTCCTGTTCTATTTGTAGGTCTTGCGTTTGAGGCAATCTGTTTGCTCCTTACTTTTGTTGCTATGGTTATTTCGTCAATCATTCGTTCACCCTTGTTTACACTGTTCCGTGTTTTTTTTAACATTTACATGGTAGTGTACCTTTCTAAGATCAGAGGGAACAAAATTGCCGTTTGTTTGTCAGTGGTTTTTTTTGGCTTATTTGCTTTTTCGTTTCATACTTACTATTTTATTACTGCTATTTTATTGTTGAAATATTAGGATTCACAATCATGGGATTAGTTCTTAATTCCCGAATTGTAGCTCCTTATGTAGCTTTCTTGATCGTTCTTACGACAAATATTTGGCTTTGTTATGCTAATTTGCAGAAAAGGTACAAGGAAGTTAAGGGATTTATTTTGCAATACCAGCTACAGAATGTATCTCAGACAGATAACGGAGATCGGAGCACAATTCCCACAAAACTGTTTTGGTTTGTGTGCGATAGAGTGTTTCCAGTTAAGATGGAAGTCTGCCTGATGCTTTGCAAAATGACGGCGATTGTAGTGTTCTTATTTCTCTTTGTATCTTCAATGGTTTTCTTCAAAGATACGTACAAAATTTCGACAGTGGAGTCGACGATTTACGTGTTTGTGATTGGGTTTATTCCAGGATTGTTTTTCGATGGATTAACAAAAAGAGTTAGCGGTTGGCGAAAAATCAAGCTGGAAAGAGCAATTAAAACAGCCGTTGGCGAGTTTTATTCGGAAAGCGGAAGCAATACTAACACCACCGAAAGCGAGAAGGAAGGTGCATCAAACAGAAATAACGCGAGTCAGGTGTAGATGTCGCATTGTTTTTGCCTTCCTCTTGTATCTACGCGGCAAGATAAATGAGCATCTCGGCAGATTTTGCCATATAACGGGTCATAATGTTCCGCACATTAAATTTTTAGTTGCTCAAAATGGGTTTAACGTTAATATCTCGTTCGCGTTCCAGCTGTAATGAAAAATCCCTATGTTGATCAAAGGAAGCTATGTTCTGGAATGCTTTGTGAATTGTTTTTTGGTGATTTTTGGGTATATTTGGGAAGAAATAAGTTTTCTTAAAGGATCAGTTATCTTTAGGGAAATATGAAATATTGAAGATTTAATGAAGGTTTAAAATTGGAATTTGAAGTTAGAAATTAGAACACGGACACCAACAGTTCCCCAGCTACCTTGAGTACCCCTTTCATTTTCCTGTATGTTCTATAAATATATTGTAAAAAAGGGTGAGGTAATAGTAACGATGTCGTGAAATTATTGCATGATAGCTTGTACACCAGGCAGCTTGTAGCTGTGTCAACAAAATTAACGATATTGTTTGTTATAATCTGAAGCTAATGTGATCACAGATTTGACTTTTGATGTATATAACTGAGGGAATAGTGCAACTTATGTGTTAGTATATTACCTTACTTGAACAAGGAAAGTGACTCCCGCCTGTTCTTGTTTCCTTGACAAAGAGGGGTGTAAGAAGTCGTGGTATTGGTGGTTAGTTGGGGTGGTGGGGATTAGTTGCGAGACACAGTTGCGCTTGTGGATGCTTTTTTCGCGTGAAATTTAACTTGTTTTGCATCTCCTGTCAGTCTACGAACACAGCTGAAAACAGCGGGAGTAACCGCGCTGAACTACTTGAAATTGCATACTTTTCTACTGAACTGAAGTGTAGTTTTTAGTTTTAGACTATAATTGTGGTATTGTTGGGTAATGTTGCATATCGCACTAAGCATTATGTATGAATTACAATTTAGGGGGAGGTCGTCTGAAAACCGAAACCGTAGAAACGTTATTGACTTGGTTAAATAAAGTTTATAACTGCTATTAATCAGACGGCAGTTAATCTCGTGGAATTAGTGTGATCAATGTATTTGAAATATGCTACCGTGAGTGGTAGGCACCAGAGAGAAATAGGTTGCGAGATACAGTCACGCGCGGGAGTGAGGAGTCGCGTGTCTAGCGCCTGGTCAACACGCAGGTTAAAAGTGAATTTTCAACCAATGAAGCAGAGACACAGTTCATACACGATCTTGATCTCAAATAGAAGTTCTTAAAAAAAGAAGGCAACTGGAGTCTAAAAGTCTGTATTTAGTGTATGTACCGCAACAATACTTCTATTAAAGGTGACTTTTTCCTTCCCCCTGCATCAAAAGCCCGAAAAGCGTCTGGTCACGAAAGCTAAAGTTCATTTGTAGAAAAACGTTGAGGAGTGTACTAAGGTCCATTAAATGGTGAGTTTGATAAATACTGCAAACTCTCACTGCCATGTTTGTTTTTATTTTATTCTTTTGTTAAAATAAGTCGGTCGTCGGGTCTGCTAAGGCAAGAAGTTGGTACGGCTAAAAAACGTTAATTCCAAACTCCGAAGGGACGGGGACAAACTTGGTTGAATAAATCAGTCTTGTTCGGGCTATTAATTATCTATGAAGAGGTTTTGTTTGTGTTGGCCGTCCTAAATAAAGATCAACAAACACGGGTAACCAAATCCGTCATACTTTGAAGAACCATTGTTAATATCGACCTGTGTATTGACCTGACAGAAGGGGCCGGAGCCCCCCTCACCAAACAATATTATGTTCGGCTACTTTGACTATTTATAATAAATATAAAGTAATTCTGGCTCTGTTGCAACACAGCCACCCTCGAGGGCACAGCCTTGGTTGCTTCTTTATAACTCGCGTTTGGTTTCCTGCAACTCCACAAAAGATATGAGACACTCCACGGCTAACTTGTCTCTCTTCACACAGGCAACCCTGTTCACGCGCTGGTCTTCGCTACACTGCGCAACAAATCCTAACAAATAAATGTGGGGTACTAACGCTTATGCGAAAAAATCCTACATCGTTCGATAGACGTTTCCTTTCTCAAACAATTATCCATCGAAGCGAAACAAGTATGCTTAGTTTTTTGGAATCAACAGACTATTTTTATCACATAGCATAACGATAAACCTCTGTGGCCTAAAGGTCATTGTTCCTGCCTGTGACGCAGCTAACCCGCGTTCGATGTCTTTTAGTGTTATATTTCACGGGCTATTTTTTTCTGTTTCTCTTTTTCTTGTTCTTTTAGAAATATTTTTTACAAATGTTATAATTATTGTTCTCAATGGTTGAGCTGTAAAGCAATTTTGTAATTTTAGAGGAATATATGTTGATAGGGGTCTAAAGAAATAGACTCCAACACAAGCTAAGCGCAATGCGTCCGATGTAAGAAAGACAGACTTCTTTCTATTCTTTTGTTTAGCGCTAAATTAGGGATACAATACTGTTTTTTGCAAGCCCGAGCTTAGGCTAATTGTAGCCTCTTGTTTTAATGAAATCTTATATTCGCAGTTTTAGCATGACCATGAGGTACGGTATATGTTAATACTTGACAGTTGCTTAGTCTTTATACGCTTAAGCTAAGTAAGCTTACATTCTTTTAAACCAATCCTTTCCATTTCTTTTTTCAGATTATTTTTTACGGTGATCCAATTCCTTGGGACAAACAAGAAAATGCTATTATACTTTGCAACCATCAAAGTTCAGGTGAACATAAGCAAATGTACTGACGTCCTACAATGGTAGTCTCGAAACCAAAGACCCACTCGAAAACGAAGACCCACTCGAAAACGAAGACCCACTCGCAAGAAGATCAGTTGTTATGTATGGCTCCATATTTTATTGACTAAATTCTAAATTAAGAGTATAAAGATTTATGTGGTTTATCCCATCCCTAAATTGGGCCATTGTTTTCGATACCACCGGGAACGGAATAGTACAATTTTGGCCGTCTTTTCAACCCAAAACTGGACTACTATTTTTCAGAAAGTTGGTTACTTTCACAGAGTAACTGATAAATTTGCCGTATTGTTTTTTTTCAGTGTCAAGTCCCAGGAAAACTTGTCTAGACTAAATTCCAGGCCAAAACTCTCAGATTTCTCTACCCTATCCCAGACACCATGCCTTTCACAGCAGCACATACCCATATAGCTTATATATAGGAGTAACCCCTCCCCTGGGATATGCACTAACTTGAAACTTCAACATAACCACAGACAGTGCAGACAAGTCTCAACAGAGACAAGCTTGTTCAAATTCCTGTCTCCTTGAGCGATTTCCACACACAGCTCCCTGTATTTAATATTATTACCCATGAAGCACCGTCATACAAACCTCTTGAACAAACTTTGAGTTTGAGTAAGAATGTGTATTCTTGGGTTGCATGTCACGCAAGTATCATGCAAATAAAAAATGAAATCACTTGCCATTCAATAAATGAAGTCAAGAAATTGAGATATTGTAGAAGAGTAATAAATAAACAGCATGTCCCAAGTTTCAGGGCTGCGCGATATTCCGAACTCGAGTTATTCAGCAAAGGGCTTCACTCAAAATTATAGTGTTAGGGGCACCAACATGGCGGCCGGAAATCCAGTGGAAACATCTGGAGTTTAGTTTGGCTCTCTCAAAGCATTTTTTCATTCTGCTAAACTTGAAAACGTTCGTATAGACACTTCTTAACATATTGGTTCTTCAGAACTCGAAAACACAAGGTAAATCGATTTTCGTGTATGTGACATGTTTCTCACAAACTATCCAGATGTCACATATTGTGGAAAACTTCCAAATTCAAACTGCTCTATTTTCAAAACTAATAATATACATGCAAAAATTTCTCGATTCTGATTGGCTAAGAGAAATGCAGTTTTTAGGAAACACGATGCAGAAAAAAGGTAATTCAGTGCAAAAAAGTGGTAAACAAGAGACGATTCTGATTGGTTAATTAACAATGGAACTGAAATTGAGCCAATCAAACGCAGCCTTTGAATGGCGCAAAGTCTGAAGAGCTGCAAGCGACTCCGCGAGCGAAAACAATGGTTGGCTTTTTGAGCAGGTTTTCTTTCTTCGTGACCGCCATAACAGCAGAGAACCTGCAAAACAACTCTAAAAAGGAGAAACGGCTGTCTGTTTGGAAACAGTGGTGTCCAGAGAAGGGAATTACCGACGTAATTGGAATTACGAGTCCGTTGAATTCAACACTACACTGGAGTGACGCCGAGATTAATAAACAAACAAGGACAAACAAGGCGAAGATAACGAACTAGAAAGCCTGAAGGTAATGATTACAGCGCTTGATAGACACTTAGCAAACAAAGTAGCCTTATAGCTATAGCCTGTAATTGTTTAGCCAGTTTTTACAGCTAAAAACTTTGAGAAAACTGTTGTTTTGATTCACCTTTATAGCTTCGTTGCGTTGCTTCTGCAAAGTTAAGAAGGTATCTCGCAATTTTTCATGTATATTATTAATAAGTAATCACATGATTTTTCTCGTGCAATTTGGAATAAATAAGCACTTGTAAATTTTTTCAAAGACCACAAATTGCACTCGCCCTACGGGCTCGTGCAATTTTGTGAGCCTTTGAAAAAGTTTACTTGTGCTTAAGTTCTTATTTATTCCAAATTGCACTCGAAATCATGTGATTACCTATACAAAGCAGGCTATCAAGCTGAAAACAGGCCAGCAGATATATGTTTAAAATGTCTTTAACCTGAATCTCAAAATTCTTAATTACTCGGGTGAGGAACGCCGCCTGAGTCTTAAAATGAGCTCCATTTTTCTTTGTTGTCATTGTCGTCTTCATCATTGTCGTCGTCGAGTTTCATCCACAAAGCTCACTTCTGGTGTTTCTGCGCAAGCGCTAACTAATAATGATCATTTTGGGATAAGTAAACTATTTTTACCTAATTAGCTACGCTCAGTACGCTGAATGACCGACAGCTGAAGTACGGGACATCACACACCCGAGACTTTGACAGGTAGTTTATTTACTATTTTCCCACAATATTCAATTTCTGGACATTAGTTTTTGAATGATGAGCAATTTTAGTTTTACTTACATGACGTGAAACTGACCGCAGAAACGTTACTCTCTTTCTTACGTTTCAAATGACGTATTTGTAAACAGATTATTTTCCTCCCACATTTCACCGAGACTCCATTAACGTTTATGCGAAAAAATCCTACATCGTTTGTTAAGCGTTTCCTTTATCAAACACTTAGCAGACATATTTGTCGAAGCGAAAACAAGTGTGCTTAGTTTTTATGCAATAAATAAGCTATTTTTACCTCATTAGCTATGCTGAACCTCAGTGGTCAAAAGATCATTGTTACTACCTCTGATGCAAGAGGGCGGTAAAGGGTATTTTCGTGAACCGTGAATTGGCTTTTTAATTTCCCGTGAAATGTGAAATAGCCGTTTTTTTCTCGTGAACTGTGATTTTGCTAATAACCGTGAGCCGTAATTTTTCATTATAATTATCCGTCAAATGAGAATCGGGTGTTTAATTCATTATGAACTGTGATTTTGTTTCATGTTTCTTTAATTTTGAGAGAAATTGTAACAAACTATATTGCGTTCCGTTGCAATCGGAAACGCCATTCTTGACCCAGGGCCGTGATTGCCATGGGAACGTGTCTGGGATAACTTTGCTCATCAATGGAAACCGCCTCTGAAGGTGGCGAGATTCTACCAAATGTAACTGTTTTGATGAGTTACATGGCAGACAATAACAAGAAATCCTTAATCCACAAGGAGAAGGCCCGTTTTTCAATGTTTGCCACGTTAAATCATGAGCCCCAAAATTAAACAATAACTGCAAGCCCTGGGGGGTACTCCCCTATATGGCCTATACGGGGACGTGACGCTGGATAGGGTATGGTTTTTGGCTCCTCCTTTCTAAACCGGGTATATAATTTCAAGCGAGTTGTTGTGAGAAGGGTCTGGACCTGTCATAGACGGGCTATTTTTTTAAGACTGTCGTCAACTATATAGCCTGCGAGCAGGCTCTCCAGTTTTTTTGTTGCGGCGTGAATCATGCGGTCGCGCCGCAACAAAAAACTGCAGAGCCTGCTTGCAAGCTATCGACTATTTGGCAATCCGAACGGAATCCGAAATCGGAGATGTTTATCGGTATTTATTCAGCGGGTCATCAGTCAACATTACACCATTTTGAGGACTGACAAAAAACACTTGTGTAAACAAGAGAGTGTGGATATACGATCTAATCCTTTGTCCTTTGTTCCTTTGTCCTAAACAGGGTCTTAAAATAGAGGGCGTTGCCCTACACAGGGTTGGTATTTAAGGTTATTTTTGTCCTAAACAGGGTCAGGGTTTCAACCCCCAGCGGCACCTCTATACCCAAACGTTGGTCAAGTACCCCCCTCCCCCGGGCTGCAAGCACAATCTTACGTCATATCCTGTGTGCATTTGTTTGTTTGTGGGTGTTTTTTTTGCTGTTCAGGCCCTAATTTGAACTTGCTTTGTACTGTAAACATGTTCTTTCACCAATCTCAATCTCACCAATGAAGTCTGTGTGATCACAGGAAATCGGTGGAATAGCAAAATTGTTAACAAAGTAAGGGACTGTATGTTTTATAATGTGGGAGGGTGGGTTGTAGTAATTTGGGGGAGGGTGACCGAAAACAAAAAATCACCGTTAGGTGGAGGGTCATCCATTTATCAAACAGCATTTCTACTCTCAGTTAAAACATCTCGTTATAGGTTCGTGAGGTTCCTTTACTGTACAGTTTCGAATGAATAAATGGAAAATAGGGTCATGCTTTATTTTCAAGACATAAGTCGAAGGCCAAGGGTACCCTATTTAACTATTGCAAAGTTAGTCAAGCCCACCTCCTCCCCCTCCGCCCACCCCCCGCCCCCCCCCCCCACATGACGTACACTCCCTAAGAAAATCGCTTTTTTTCTCGTGAAACGTTTAAAAAAATATGTCTTGTGTGAAACGCTCCCTTCTATAAGCAATATAAACTATATTTTTTAAACTATATCTTTTAAATAAGCACTCTATCCTTTAATACCTTTATCGTCCCTTTATCAGAGGTTGGAAGGTCTGGGCTAGGGGAGATGCCGACTCCTGCATTTAACACCTTTGGATGTTTACAAAAACAAGTACGATAAATTGACTTTTATGATGTGTAAGATTTACAACTGTCTTTAAACTCAGGGACCCAAAGATTAGTGCAGAATGCAATTTGGAAGTTGAGGAAATTGTACAGTAATTTTGTCTGTGACTGTGAGCATTCAAAAATATGGTTAATTACGGTTGATTGAACATAAATAAAGACAAAACCTTAAAACTAAGTTCATATACATTGAAACATGTAACAACAATAAGCTTTATTTGCATGACTATAGCAACACAATACAATATTGCAAAAGCTACTTAATCAGGGGCGGCTCCAGGATTTTTCTTAGGAGGGTGTGCACCACTAAGGAATGACGTAAAACACATATTTTTCCTCTTTTTTTTGCAGAAGTCTAGTTATATTAAAAAGCCACAGGCCATCTTGGGAGGTTGGGGGGGGGGGGTGTGCACCACCTGCACCCTCCCCCTAGATTTGCCCCTGTTAATTAATTACTATAACTACAGATTACAATCATTGCTTATAAACTATTTAAAGGAGTAGTCATTGTCATTTGTCTCTCAGATCAAAGCAGACAGGATGAATGAAATTAATTGAATGTTCATAAAAAAAGTTAGTAGAATTCATGATGTGATAATAAGGTCTCATGTGAAAGTAGTCTTAGAAATGGGATCTTAGATTGTATTTTGGAAAAGAACATGTCTCTTATCAAAGAATAGTGGACACAATCCAGAAAAAATTAGTTTCTCTGTTTCAAAGAGAGTCTAAGTGCGAAATTTTTGCCATGGTAATTAGTTCTACTTTTCATACAAATGAAAACCAATTTTCATAAGACTTTGCACTTAGACTCGCTTTGAAGAAGAGGCAGACATGAACTCGAAAATGGCCTATTGCAGAGACTACATAATGTTTCATCTCAAGGGATGTCATATCTTCCTCTTTCAATCCTTAGTTTGTGACTGCTAAAATTTCTGTTTTACTGATGTTTTCTAGAAGGGTTTTTCCTTGTTAGATCTAGGTAAGCAGAACAGCTATAATTCTTTTTGATTGTGCAATAAAAGCTACGTTTTTGTGAATATTGATCATGAAGGGTTTGGGACCACTAGGAGATATGTTTTCTTTTTCATGAGATCTATATATATATATATATTGCTTTATCCTACAGTCATTCAGTGAATCAGGATTGCAGTCACTGAAATCATTGTTGGCAGCCATCTTCATGCGATTGGAGTAAAAACTATTTTGACCGTTATAATTAAGGTCAATTGATTAATAAAATTATTATCACACACACCCATGGAACCTTCTTTAGTGTCCCCTTATTTAGTTGTCTGCTTACAAATACAGCCAGGTTCATTTTGGTGAAGAAAATAGGGGAAGAAAGTTTGGGACTAAGTGAGGTTGGTGTCCGCTTAATATGGGGTTTGCTTAGTACAGGTTATTCTTCCCTAGCAAACATTTACCACAGTTATGCTCAACCCAGATTTAAAACTGACATATCTGCTTGAACCAGCTGGGAATATGCTGGAACAAATCATAGTCACTATTAAAGTTTCTTAACTCAATATAAGATTTCCCAATCCAAGCTGCTCCTTCAGTACAAAATTAAAACCCCACAACACACCCACCACCCACCCCCACACACGTGCGCGTGCGCACAAACACACACACACCCACACACAAACACATGGGTTTAGGTGGGCTTACTTGCATCACACTTTCCTACTTTACTGTATATGAAGAAAATCTATACTGCTTAACTTTGTCAAACAGTGTATTAATACTTATTTTCACACAGCACTAAGTGTGCTAATTCAAGTGAATACTATGCAGTCAAACCTGTATTAAACGGTTGCCCCGGTTGGTACCAGAGTGCAATTAAATTACCAGTGACTCATTGACTCGCATCACGGTCGTCAGGCTATCAAGTCCAAGGGCGAAGTAACATTGAAGCGAACTGAATAGATTGCGAGCAGTCCCTCTTTCTTTCCTTCATAGATCTTGTGAGCACACGTGAAGCCGCAGCGAGCAGAAATTGGGGCGAGCGGAAGTCAAGTTGAGCGAGCGAAAAGATAGGCTCGGGCTTCGCGTTTGCTCACAAGATCGATGAAGGAAAGACAGGGGGACTGCTTGCAGTCTACGAACTGAAGTGCTGTTCAGGCTAACCAGAATGTTAGTCAGGCCAACCTTCCTGTAATTTGAATAGTGACTCATTTGACTCACAAAATCATGGAACCTCGTTAAATGCAGGTTTGCTTAATACAGGTTTCACTGTAATATGTTCAGTACTAACCTTGTGGTTTGTCAGTAAAAGAGAGAGCTTTCAGGTCCAATTAATTCCAGATATTTATTTTGCAGAATGAATCACCAAAATTTGGAACAGATATTCCATGTTTCCGCCCCCCCCCCCTCCCCCAACAAACATATCCACTGACTCCATCCTACCAACTAGTACTACACATCTCTTATTTTAACAAGTGCACCTCTCTCCTCCAGTTCCTTAGCTATATGAGGGCTGAATCGATACTGGTTTGCATTCCCATGACCAGTCTTGATAATCTGGAATTCGTCAACATTAATGATATTTTTAATGGTACCGCCTCTTTGACGTGTCCAGTACTTCACATGATCTTGCCATTCTGCACCCTTAAACCTAAACTCGTACACTTCTCCTGGGACTCTGGCATAGTGGGGTTCATACTGGACACCAGCATAGTCAGTGGCTATTTCAAGGCTGTCTGTGAAGTAAAGTCCCTCGCCCAGTTCTTTCCCATGACCACCCGGTCTATATTGATTTTTACCTCTATTTACCCCCGGTATAATGTTACATCTTCTAACTCCGCTAGGTGGATTATGCTACCTCTATCAGTCATGGCACTTTTAAAAGAAGTTGCTTCACTCAGGGCAGTTTTCCAAGAAGTACTGCTTGAGAGGCTACCTGCTCTACTTGCAGCTGCGACAGCACCCGTTCCTGCGTTACCATGTTGTTCAGCCATGAATTGGTTTAAGGCAGGGTTTGGATTTCTGGGCACAGGTTCATTTGCGATTTCGAAACCTGTTAGATCTTGCTCTAGTGCAGCTCCAGCTCCAGCTCTGCCTTTGACGAATGTTCCCGCAGCATACCCTCCTACTCCGTCCAAGACAGGTGACATCATACCACCCACAACACCCCCAATAATTGTCTGTGGATCTTCACCTTTAACAGCATCTGTCCAGGCTTTTATTTGTCCAGATGGAGTGTACTTTCCCTCTATGGCTGACTCTACTCCAGTTGTTATGCCATCCATCACTGCTCCACCTGCGACTCCGCCAGCAACCATACCAGCTGGTCCACCGGGTATCCCTAGAACGCCTCCTACGACAACTCCTGTTGTTCTTGAAGCATTCTTCATAGCTTCATCTCCTCCTTTTTTGTCTCCGAGCGCATAGTGTATTCCGCCTTTGATGTGGCCTACAACAGGAACACCATTTGCCAAGTCATTGGCAGTGTGCCCAATTACTTTACCCGATTCAACAGCGGATTTAGCAGTGTGTTTCCCTAACTTAACGACTGTCTGATTCAAGGCATCCACTTGCCCAAAGGTAACCCCAGATGCAACTGCTACGGTGCCAGTTGCAATGGCTGTGCCTACCGTTTCTCCAACATGACGAACAACTGTCTTTGAGGCGGCATTCCCTGTAAATTTGGCACATTCTACCACAGCATTATTTACTGCAGCTACCTGTCCAAATGTTACTCCCGCAGCAACTGATGTAGCAGCTGTAGCGACCGCTCCTCCAACCGTGCTCACTTCATTTCCCATCCTTGGTAGTTATAGCTAAAACAACATCAAGAACAAGAAAGTAATGAGCTTTAAGGAAACTCAAAGATGGCCTTTTTGAAGAATTCCATTCCGCACTCCTCAAATAATTTAGGTGGTAGAATAAACAAGAAAACAGTCAAATATATACTGTCTGAGACACCACACAGTGTCACCATTAAGGTCTTCCACCCCTTGAATTGATTGACACAAGATATTTATACTACAGTAGAAGTGAGAGACTCAAATGACTCCTATGGTTTGGGACATTATTAATTTGGTCTTCTGACCTATCATGATTCTGGATTCTATACCACAGACATTATGTGGCCCATGTGAGCCATTCTTTCATACATGGATGTTTGCATTGCAGTTTAAGTGCGGCAGCAATGCTATTGTACAGAGACTAAATAGGTATCCACGATAAGAAATTTCAGATCTTACAACTGTTGTGACATTTAATATATTGTTAAAGGGAACCTCTGCTCTTACAACAAATTGACGCTAAATTGTTGGAAATAACTAGAGTCCAAATTTTGTTTTAAAACCTGCATATAACACTTAAGTGTACAAAAAAGTCGTTATCATCATCGCCTATTTTCGTTTTTAAATTTCAAGGGCACGGCCATTTTGGATTTCATGACGTCACTGCATTGCCCAATTGTTTAAGACAAGGATTTTCTGCTTCATTTACTCCCTGACAATAGCTACAACGCATTGATGTCACAGGAATTTAAAAGTGAAAAAAGGCATTAATGATACCCATTTTTTTGCACTTGAAATGCTATTCCCACGTTATAAACTAAATTTTGGAAATTAGCAATTATTTCCAACAGTTTAGGCTCAATTTGATGTAAGAGCACATGTATGTATGTATGTATGTATATATGTATATATCAAGGGAGAGAAAACCGGACAGCGCGCAACGAAATCCTCTTTTATTTGTACCATAAGTAGTAGTTATCAATGTATATATTCAATACGTTACAACGGGAGTTGGCCATTCTTAAAGACAATAGAGCGCATGCATAATTAAACATTCTGCATGCATAATAAATGTATAGTGTTGTAGAGGCCTTCCAAGGGGTAGAAGCGACAAGCGACATGGTTTTGAAAACAATCCAAAAACACCGACAACCGACAGAAATTAGCAGAAAACTCGCGACAATTTGCGACAGCGACAATTCACTTTCCATTCCTCTTTGTTTTCTTTGCGACAGCGACATTTGTCCCTAACGAAACAAGCAACAGGAGCCCTACAGACAGCGTCGTAAACAAGCAACAAAGCCACACCAGACCACCCCTTGGAAGGCCTCGTTATACGGAAACTTTCCCCTTACCTGCAGTGCTAAACTTGTTTGTGAATAATTACTGCTTTTAGTGATGTAGTGTGTGTTAAGAGCCGCGGTCATAGACGTCGGTTGTTTAACTGCTAACTCGAACGTTCGTGAAGAGCTAAATGTCACCGGAATCAATCAATATAAATATCGCAATCGAATTGTCATCGAAGGTGTGAGGATTCCGTAGCACTAGAAAACTTGTTTACTAATGAAAACGTTCACAACGAACAGAACTTTCGAGACTATTCCTGCATAGCAGAAAAATATACATCTTTTTGACTTCCTCTTTGAATGATGCAATATTCTTCTGATGCTATAACCATATAAGGCAAAGTCTCACCAACTTAAACAAGAGGCTACAATTAGCCTAAACCCGGGCTTGCAAAAAACAGTATTGTATCCCTAACTTAGTGCTAAGCAAAAGAATAGAGGGAAGTCTGTCTTTCTTACATCGGACGCATTGTGTTTAGCTTGTGTTGGAGTCTATTTCTTTAGACCCCTATCAACATATATTCCTCTAAAATACAGCTCAACCATTGAGAACAATAATTATAACACTTGTAAAAAATATTTCTAAAAGAACAAGAAAAAGAGAAAGAGAAAAAATAAAGCCCGTGATATATACCACTAAAGGACATCGAACCCGGTTTAGCTGCGTCGCAGGCAGGAACAATGACCTTTAGGCCACAGAGGTTTATCATTATGCAGGGGTGATAAAAATAGTGTATTGATTCCAAAAAAAAACTAAGCACACTTGTTTTCGCTTCGATGGATAATTGTTTGAGAAAGGAAACGCTTATCGAACGATGTAGGATTTTTTCGCATAAATGTGAATGGAGTCTCGGTGAAATGTGAGTTGAAAATTAATTAGCAGAGTGAAACTGTTTACAAAAACGTCAATCCAGGGTCATTTGAAACACAAGAAAGGAACGTTTCTGGACAGTTTCAAGGGACGCTAGTACATTTGTAAAAACTAATCGCTTATCATTCAAAAATTAAAGTCCAGAAATTAAAACAGAAAATTAACTACCTGTCAAAGTCTCAGGGGTGTATGATATCCCGTACTTGAGTTATTCAACAAAATGTACATCTCAATGGAGCGGATACGGGGAACACGGCAGTCCATCTGGAGTTAAATTTTGGTCATGTTAAAAGCTTTCTTCTCGCTGTTGAACTTGCAAACATTCGTATAGACACTTCTCTTAACATATTAGTTGTTCAGACTTCAAAGACACAAGGTGAATCGACGTTTTCCGATACGTGACAACAAGTATCATGCTTGCTGTTGATATGAGATTTATACTTCCGAATCACTCGGCCGTGAAAGGTCAAACTCCCTTTGTCTGTAGTCTCTAGTTTTTGGCGCTCCCCTCGCGTCGCGTCTCCTCGCAACTTCGCGCACGCACGTGTCTTTCGCCCGCCCCACAATCCATCGCCAAAATTAGAGACTACTCGCAGTCTACTGAAGCAGACACGAGGAAACACGGCAGTCCATCTGGAGTTAAGGTTACTCATGTTAAAAGCTTTCTTCTCGCCGTTGAACTTGCAATCATTCGCATAGACACTTCTCTTAACATATTGTTTGTTCAGACTTCAAAAGCCACAAGGTGAATCGACATTTCCCCATACGTGACAACACGCATCACTGTTGTTAAAAGTAGTTAGCGCTTGCGCAGAAACGCCGGAAGTGCCCTTTGTGGATGATACTCGACGACGAAAAAGAAGAACCGTCGGTAGTTTAAGACCCGGGCGCCGCGCGAGACGCGCGCAGCCCGGGTAATAATTAGGTAAATTCAACCGACAGAGGTAGGTGCGATATTCCCGACATTTTACTCGTTTACAAAGTCCTGATATATTTTCGTTTTAGGTTTCCAAGTAAAGTTGATTCCCAGTAATATCTCGGCAGAACTTTTCTGTTCTCCGGATATTACTAAAACGAGGAATGGGGAATGGGGAATGACAATTACGCTTTTTGCTGCCGCCAATCATCTTAGCGGACCTCTCAGGTCATTGGTGGATTTTGATCCATTTTGCGCGTTTCGGTTTTTCACGGTTGGTAGATTGACGGCACCAATAAAACGCTATCGTAAGTTGGCGTTTTGAACTTCGGAGTTTTTGTGTTATTGAAAGGCGCTGTAATGACTTAGCTTGAATAAGTAGAATCTCCTTAAAACTTTTAGTTGTAGTTCTTTAGTGCTTTTTCCCCAGGTTTCTCTTTCCAAGAGGTGGCCGGCAAATGATTTCTTTACAGTGGCAACTCCCGAAGCGGCAAGTGATTTGAAATCGACTGGCTTACTTTATTCAGTTGTTTTATCGCTCGATTAAGAATAATTTCCCCACTGGGTTCTGAATTACTTTTCCCCTCGGTTCAGAAATCTTTTGTTATGTTCAGAGTAATTTTTTTTCGGTAATGAATTATTGGCTAACTTTTCACAGCAAAATTAAAGCGCCAGCGCTGCGATGAAACCGGCACGAAGGCTTGGCAGCTTTCGTTGCATATTATCGACAGTTTAAAAGCAGTCATGCGAAATATAAAACCTTTTTTCCTGGCTGTGGATGTATGCCGAATCAGAAGGAAAACAAAACAAGCTTATTCATAGAGTTATTTACAACTTCCTTCAAGCTGTATTATAAAGATCAAGGGACATTTGCCTTAAGTATTATTTTACTGAGCTTATTTTGGGCTTGAATAGAATGCGTGTATGTAAGGGTAATTCGTTTTTCTTGAAATTTAATAAATGAAAATGAATGGTCAATTTTCGTTTTTTATTAAAGCTGGTAAATGGAAATTGAAAGTGAATGCTCATTTTCATTTTTTTCTGAAAGTTGAAAAATGAAAACTGAAAATTTTAGTTCATTTTCATTTTTCATTGTAAGTTGTTGAAAATTAAAAACGACTTCAGTAAACGGTCCGTGGGGGCGGGGAGGGAATGCTTTGCCGCCATCTCGAATGCTGGAAAGACCCTAAGAGAGCTACAGGCTTTAGGAAGGGAAGTGGGAAATTTGAACAGCTTGAGCAGTCTTCACCACTCTCTCCGGCTAAACATGGACGACGTAAGCGTCGAGTACTATGTACTTATTGACTGAATCAGGTCGGTACGGAAAGAAAAATATTTTGCTCGAGGTCATGGCTTACGGACCAAGGCGGCGCAGTAACTGTTTTATCATATGGCCTCCTTAGACTCTTTGTGAAGGGCGTAGATTTGCACAGAAAATTGATGTAAGTTTATTTTTTGTATTTGCTTTCTGGGTGTCAAATATACTGCTTAAACGCGACGAAATCCTCTAAAATCGTATCCCTCAGGACTGTGCGTGTTCTTAACAGGGCCTTACTGCTTTTTTCGGCCCTGGCGTGGGTTTCTCAATACCCCAGAAAACATTTCGGGCCCGAGAAGCATTTTTCCCAAGTGCGTTTTCAGTCGATTGGTACTAGCGTCTTGGGCCAACTATATATATGGTGCTTTATTAAAAGATAATTAAAAATTGAAATTTTGGCAAAGCACCTAATGGAGTTTTCGAGCTTGCACGGCTCTCATACGGGAATTTTCTCAATAGTTTGGAATGAAAAGCGCGCGGGGCCGTATTGGTCCTATGATAAGTAAAGATCCTGCTGTAACTCAGCGGAAAACACATTCTGAAGTCAGTATGTTGCTAAGAGAAGCAAGGTATTTTCTGGAAATTGTAAATACAACCATGGTGGGCCACCATGCAATTTTCCACGATTATCATCATGGGAGATTTAAACATGGATAAACTTAAGGTAAATGGAAGAGAGGCAAAGCTGCTGAGAGACATTGAGGAAGTTTTTGAGTTGACATGCCTAATTACTGAACCCACACGGATCATGGATACATCACAGACGCTCTTGGACGTAATCCTGACAAACCAACCGGATATTTTAAAAAATGCTGGAGTCAGTGATATTGGCTTGAGTGATCACTGTATGGTATATGGTTTTCTCAAGGAAACTGTTAAAAAACACACAGCAGCCATCATTAATTGCAGAAGTTTTAAAAATCTAGATATGGAAGACTTCAAAAAGGATCTGGAGGAAGCAGTATGGTTTAAACACAATGTGACAGGAATTGATAAGCTATATGATAATTGGTACACGGAATTAATGAGGATTGTGGATAAACACCTACCATTAAAGAGAGTAAAAGCACGGAAGATTGACGTACCATACATGACGGGTGAGTGGAAGTTGTAACAGACATCTTTTAGCAAAATTGAACATCCTTTAGTTTTAACCAACATCTTTTACTTTTGTCGGACATCTTTTAGTTTTATCGGACATCCTTAATTTATAACGAACATATTTGCTTATTGATTTATTGCACATAGCATTCATGTATGCAACATAACATTGATATATGCACATTCGATATTTTGTCCGTAAAAGGCCTTCATAGGTATCCTCCGGTCCACATTGTACGAAAGCGAACATAAATCGCTTACAAAATCGTTCCCCGCAAGTTGAATTTCACGAGCTTTCTGGTCAATTTCTATTTAAGGCTGAGGAGAGAATATTGTTTCCACGCCACTTGCCGAAAATTAGGCATTTTTGTGGCTACTACTCCTTGAGAGCAGAGTAGCCACAATGTCATGGAGTGTGTAAGAGTGAGTGTAAGTAGTCCCGAAGATCTACTCCTTATCTTCGGATAGTGTTCGGAATCGCACGATCGGGTTTCGGTAGACACTGACGCTTGATGCTTGTATTTTGGTGAGTATCGTTCGTGACTTACGCTTGATGTACTATCACAAACAAGCAGACTCAGAGATAGCGTAAAAACAATCGTTTACTCCAAAGCTACGAGCCTAATAGCATTGACCTGACAAACCGGGAGAAGCGGGTGCGATGCTCTCGCTACAAGGAGTCACGAGAATGAATCACTTGATACAATAGTGCCTATATAATAAGGGTTATCTGAACAAGCCTATCTGTTACGGAAATTCCAAGCATATATTGATCTTTTAACTGCTTGCGGAGACGGCGTAAACAATCGTTTATTCGGCGAAGTTACGGGCCTAATAGTGCAAATACAGGATTTTTGATGTCGGAAATGGCTTAAAATTGTAAAACTGGCAAAGCAATAAATAACTACGGAAATAAGATCTCATAGTTCGCTTCGTAGAGTCACGAAATGCATTAGTCTGAATGCTTCCCAGATACTCATTTTGGTTGTGAAGACTGGTGAGCGTTGGAGGAATCAGCGAGAAGGAATGGTAAAGCACGTCTAAATCACTAGACGATAACGTAAACGCTCGCCAATAAAGAAGAAAAAAAAAAGTCGTGACTAAAATGGTAATTACATATAAGCTAAACTGTGATAAAAGAGAACATTGAGTTATCGGGAAAAACTTGACGGAGATCTAAGGCAGCAGCTTCATGTTCCACATAAAACGATAACGCCTCAAAGCGTCGGCTAACACATTGCATTTATCGCTAATGTGGCGCGCAGATAGACGGCGCGTGACGCTGCAATCCACAGCTCTGCCCCGCTACAAGCTACCCAGCATAAATTTAGGAAAGTAACGACCTTATTCCTCCCTAAAAAATTGACATTGTTTTGACATTATTTTATATTAGGGTTTATACATGCACAATAGAGGATGACGGTAAGAGAGCAGATCGACCATACATGGGCCTCTTCCAAAAGCTTATAAATCTCCGTCCAGTCGAGTTATAAGTCGACTTATAACTCGTCCAGTCGAATTATAAGTTAGCCTCCTTCGCAAACGTCTTCAGGCTCGTCACGCGTTCCTTCCCCACAAACGTCTGCTGAAATGAACTGCCACATCCGTTCGCCGGCGGTTAGCCTTTGTCTTGAAGCAACCAATAACGAGCTGTGTAAGAATGGAATCGACACCCGTGAAGTAATTCCGGCAAAAGATTCACGTGCATCGTCTGGGAAAATAATCCCGGGGTCGAAGTCCTACTTTCCACAAATTGGAAAACGAACTATGATTGACTAACCGCCGCGAACGGAAGTGGCAGTTCAGTTCAGCAGACGTTCGTGGGGAAGGAACGCGTGACGAGACCAAAGACGTCTGCGAAGGAGGCTAGTTATAAGTCGACTTATAAACCGTCCGGTCGACTTATAAGTCGACTTATAACTTGACTGGACGAGTTGCAACCATTTTCGAGCTACCGTGAACGGCCAACTTTTTCTGCGTTGTTCCATGTTTTGACAGCTCCGCCTCAAAGGCGGAGCTGTCAAAACTTGACATGTTCACGCTCTAAATTAATTGAAAAACGCGACAGTTTGTCTTGAATGTTTTGAGCGTGGAACAACGCGGAAAAACGTTGGCTGTGCACGGTAGCTCGAAAATGGTAGTATAAGTGACTTATAAGTCATAAGTCGACTCGACGAGTTATAAGTCGAAGATAAAAATGCAAAAGTCTGTATACTTTTGAGTTTTAGTTTTTGATGACGTCATGTCAAAACAGGGCAGCAAATGAAAAATGTATGGCATTTTGAACGTAACACCGCTACAAAGAGGCGGATTTCCGCAGCAAAAATGTTTTTCAAAACACATTTGTGCTGACATTATTTTCATGAAGTATAAAGTACAGATTCAGGCTACAACGACCGTCAACGAATTTTTAAGATTTCATACAAACCTCTCTAATCAAAATTATGCAAATTACCGCGAATTTAGAAGCCACATGAGAAGATTTATAATTCTAATTTACGGACGTCGTACCTTCGGACGTCGTACCTTAATGGCCTTATTTTCTGTTGAATGAACAATATCAATAAAACCGTTAAAAGTAGTGGCAAATGTTGGAAATCCGCCCCTTTTTAGCGGCGTTACAGCGGTTCAAAGTCGGTCAAAATCCCATACATTTACTGTAATTTTAGCTGTGTTTGCCCCCCAGTTAACATGGCGCCAATAACCGTGGAACCATCTATTTTGTCCCGTATCTGAACTGGACATAAGCAGAGTCCATCCAAATTTATCGAGCAAAATAAACAACATACTAAAGAGAAAATAAAAGCACAAACCTTTCACAAAAGTCTCCTCGATGTACTTTCTTCTCTGCTCTCTTCGGGCGAACTGCAATTAAATGCTATTCAACCTTTAACGAGAATTTAAGACCACACTCTTGACCACGCTTGTCAGTAACACTTCACTTCATCAGCCAATCGTGGAGTAGATTAAACCGGAAAAAATTACCTTTAAAGAACTTGACGCACATGCAAAGGAATGCAATTAGTTTAAAACTTCCTGCCAGCATTAACGGTCGAGCAACGAACAAATGGTGCGATTTGAGGAAGGAAGAAAAACAGTAATTGGGCTCACAGCAAGAAATATTATTCGGTGGGTCATAAAATACAATAGCATCATATGATTACCCCTAAATCGCGCATCATATGATTATGTTTTCCTAACAAAAGAAACGCATCTGTGCGAAAGAAGTATTCTCGACAGTGCAAATTCTCCTTTTCGATGTTGTTTGACAGATTTTTTTAAAGACCAAACAGACTGAATGAAGTGAATTCAAAAAAGAACACCTAAAGAAAATAGTATTCAGAATAGGATGCTAATTTTAAAAAACTGTTGTCCGTGAGTTTGTAGAAACTCTCGAAGCTACAGCGTTGAAATTTACCGCCTTGAATGCGATTAATAGATACACCACTGATTTATCGCATACCGGCTTTAGACGTAACCAGGAATGCGACGGAAAGAATTTAAGACGAAATCCACCAGAAGTTCGGGTAACAAGTGGACAAAAACCTTGTACCAAGATTATTTTCATCGTATTGCAAACTTCTGTATGACTGTTTTAAATACCTTCTCAAAAAAAAATCATTTCTAGCAACACCAAACGTCGAAAACGAATGCTGGAGTAATGTATGAAACACTTGAAAGTACTGGTGAAATGAAACTGATGATGAAATTTTGCCTGTGTTTGCACAAGTTCTCTAACTTTGAAATTTATTTTCTCTCGTTCCCATGGGAAATTGTTTTCGGTGTTATTTCAGGCAATTACCTATGTATTTAGCTTTAACATACTAACAGAAGGCACAATGCCTCAAACAATTGGTGACAATTGATAACCGACACAATTAGAAGGCTGTTCACTGCGTTACACAGGAATGCAGTATTATTAAATTTACAACATGGCCACCCTCGGGGTTGCTTCTCTTGAACTCGCGTTTATTTCCCTTCTTGTTTTCATTTGTGCTGCCAAGCAGAACGGTAGCGAAGCTCAGTGCAAAGTTCTGCCAGTTGGATCGGAAAACTTGGTAACTTATGGTGTTTGAAGTCTGTTTAAAGCGATGTTTTCATAAGCTAGAAGAAGTTCATCTGTTCGGATTCCCTAGCTGAAATTTTAATAACCCGAGAATATTAGGGAACAAAATCTTCCTTTGAGAAAATGCAAGGCTGTTCTAGGGAAGCATTTTCTTTCCGAAAATACTAGCTGACGTTTTTGACTGCTAAAAACAGCAATTACGACCCTTCCGAAAACCTCAGGGGCTATGATTTTCCCATTACGAATCTTTTAGGCCACGTTTTAGTTACGAAAATCTGAGTGCACTCTTTAATCGACGCCGAAAGCGCAAGGCGAATTAGCCTCCACCGAACAGATATCTACCGAAACTTGTCGTTGGGTGCCCCTGTCGTGTCAGAACTTGGCAGTCGGACGAGCGCATATTACACAACGTGACAAAAGGTAACTTCAGCGAGTCATCGCATGACGAGAGGGAAGTAGTTTGCGTTCAAATGATCGAAAAGGATGACATTTCGGATGTCAATTCTTTAAAGTACCTGCGCTGTAGTTCCAATACATCGATTCGCTGTGATCTCCGCGTTGAACGTAACAAATGGCTCAATGCTATTGAAACCGTCCTTTCTATTGTATCGCTGTTCCTGTTATTTTACAGTCCGCTGCTTCTTCTTGTTTTTCCAGACTGTATTTTCAGTCTTAAGAACGAATGTGATAAGGAAGACAATCGAGTAACAAATACTGCAACCGTCGATACCGAGCCCATTGCTGATAACACGAGAGATGAATATGAAAGACTAACTGGTGAGAATGAAGAGCAAGTCACAGAAGATAGCGAAAGTAAAGAAAGTGAGGAAAGTGTAGAACTTGCTGTAGATGATGCGAGTCCAATAACTTGTTCAAATCTTTTGCTTGCTTATGTCCAGCGATTGCAAGAGTTAAGGATGTCTTTTACTATCAAGTTGGCTTTTTTACTGTTTGGCATTGTTCCATTTTTCGTTTACGTACAACTGGGTCTGTACCTGGCACTGAAATATGAATACTTTAAGAAGCTGCCACTTGACACAATTTTAGGCCTAATTCATTTAACTCCCTTCTTTTTTAACATGCATTCTCTTAATTGTCTCCTTCCTCTTATATGGGTTTTATTTTCTTCATTTACAGTTTTGTTTTTAAGGGCCCATTAAAGTATCTCGTTGCTAAGCTACGCGGTTGCTACCCAAGAGCAAATTCACTTCCGGTCAGCCAAAATATTTTCGCGCGCTTTTTTTCGGCGCCGGTCCGTCGCCGATTCAAGTCGCAGGTGACTGTTTTTTTACTTCGTTGCAACAACACGAGAAAAACTTTTCGTTTACATTTTATTGATAAACTTTCTGCTTTATGGTTACAACACGTGGGTCGTGCCTTTATTTTTTAAACTTTAGTGTTTGCTTGAAAATGTCATCAATGTACGGACGTAAACAAAAAGCCGACGCGATGGCTGCATGTCGACCAGGAAATCTCGAATAGTTGACAGTACAAGATCTCTACAGGATTTCTAGTGTCAGGTTGGGAATCGAAATCTTTAAGATGCGGAGACACAAACTGGAATTAGTATTACGCTTTCATCAACTGCAAACTTCAAAGAACTCTGACTTTGCGGCGTGTTTGGCCGCTCCAAAACTCTCTTACGTCTTTTACTATAAAACTGTGCTACCCTGTGAGCCTGTATCCGTGAACTGTCCTTCCGAACCTGAGAAACTACGACCACTGTTTAGACCGGGATATAACACACAAAAAACGAAGCTATCGAGGCCACTAAACTGCAACTGGGAGAGCAAGACCGCATGGAGCAGCAGACGGTGAGCAAGGAGGCTTGTAAATTATGCTTGAATGCAACAATATCTCAATAATTGATTTCTTACATCTAAAATGCTCGATAGAAAACCTTAGTGATAATGTTGAGCTTGAAACTTGTGATGGACAACTTCTCCTTACAACATCAACCTAGCTTGAGAACTTAGTTGACAGTATTTTACGTAATCTTCAACACTGTGACTGTAACAACTAAACTGAATTTGAATTTTGCTCGGGTCGGTAAAACAAAGCACAGTTGAAGAGTTCGGCTTCGAGTGTAGTTGATGTGTGAAAAAGTCAACTTGAAGTGTAGCATTCCTGTCGTTAAAGCCACAACTCGTCTAAGATCTGCAATACGTAATTTCGTTGGTCTTTCATTCGTTGCTGAATGGCCAATATTTCAAAGATTATGACAAACTCTCGGAGCTCTCGGACAGGATCACGTCAGTTCCACTTAGTGGATCCATATTTATGTTGAATGGATTGCGCCGTTCACAAAAGGATCGCCGACTGGAGCGTGCAAGAAGCAAGAACTGAAGCAGTTCGACGTGGAGATAAGTCATCATTGAACATCCTGGCAAAGATGAAAGAAAGAGCAGAAGTATTACAACACACCGTGTAAATTTTACCCGTCCTGAATCGCGCAAAAGGCTCGAGAGGAGCAGAGGGGTGGAACGCTTATACCCCGGTAATTTATTTAAATGAAACGCGTTGTTGTAAATTTTTTCATACAAATGAACGTAAATCAGATTATCTCAGATGAGAAGTAAAACTAGTCATGTCACAATGAGGTAAAAGTTAAAACCACATTTAGTGCAAGCGAATTTATCACGCAGTTATGTTCAATGAAATGTCAATAAATTACGTAAACTTACCTAATAATGAGTGTTTCATGATCCACAGCATCACCAACGGTTTGAAAAGTACATTTCCACTACCGAAATTGACAAATATACCATTAGAAGCATGGAGATATGCTTTTTTCAGCTCCTTTTCGTCATCACGAGCATTCCGTTTTCGAACACAAACGTCGAATGAAATGGAACCGGCCTGGCTAACAATGCTTAGGCCCCAGGCCGCTGAAAATCTGCTCACCACTTCCGGTGCAGCAAAAAAAGTACTTTTCTCCTCGAATGATAATTGTAGTTGCTGGATTTGAAAACAATTCGAAAGAACGTCGCATTTTCTAGGAATTCAAGCATGGGTTTTGCAAAAAAATGAAAAACAAAAAAAATATTCGCAAAAGAGTGGTCAAAGAAGCACATTTTCCGTTCTCATTTTTTCATTTTTTATCACAAGCCAAAACGCATGCTTAAATCTATTCAAAACGGCTTTTGAATTGTTATTGTACAGAAAATGCGGGAAAAAAAGTTAAGCCATTTAGTTCAAATGCATTTTTCTGTTTCTGGTCACGTGACCTTGGGCGTGGTTCAGTGACGTCATGAACTGATCCATTTTAGCTCCCTATGGCTATTGTCCAAATTTGGTCCAGTTGAAGCACACATGTGCAGAGTTATAGCAAATTGATTTTTCCCTAGCAACGGCATCAAAAGATACTTTAATGGGCCCTTAAGACCAAAAGATTTGATCCTCAGTCAACATGACCAATTATTAAGTAAGATATATTGTTCGATAACCAAGACTACCAGGATTATACTCCCCGAGGCACTGTTACATGTACATAGTATTGGAGATGTAATCATTTTTAATTTGAAGGTACTGCAACCAGCATTGTTCTCATACTTTGTGTCGCTATATTTAAGGCTGCACAAGCGTGGGCTGAAAAACTTGTTTTACCTTGCTACCTGCTCTTTACCTGATAAAATGAATCATGGCTTGTCAAGAAAATGGCTTGCCTTCCGAATTTTGTGGGTTTTATTGTCAATTTTTCCTGTTCTATTTGTAGGTCTTGTATTTGAGGCAATCTGTTTGCTCCTTACTTTTGTTGCTATGGTTATTTCGTCAATCATTCGTTCACCCTTGTTTACACTGTTCCGTGTTTTTTTTAACATTTATATGGTAGTGTACCTTCCTAAGACCAGAGGGAACAAAATTGCCGTTTTGGCTTATTTGCTTTTTCACTTTATGTTTTCAATGAGATAACACTTTTGTCATGCCGTTTTATTCTTGAAATATTAGGATTCACGATCATGGGATTAGTTCTTAATTCCGGAATTGTAGCTCCTTATGTAGCTTTCGTGATCGTTCTTATGACAAATATTTGGCTTTGTTATGCTAATATGAAGAACAGGTACAAGGAAGTTAAGGGATTTATTTTGAAATACCAGCTACGGAATGTATCTCAGACAGATAGCGGTGATCAGAGCACAATTCCCACAAAACTGTTTTGGTTTGTGTGTGATAGAGTGTTTCCAGTTGAGATGGAAGTCTGCCTGATGCTTTGCAAAATGACGGCGATTGTAGTGTTTTTATTTCTCGCTTTACTTTCAATGGTTTTCTTAAGAGATAAGTACAAAATTGCGAATGTGGTCTCGAAGATTTACGTGTTTGTGAGTGGGCTTATCCCAGGATTGTTTTTAGATGGATTAACAAAAGGAAAGAATTTAGTTAGCGGTTGGCGAAAAGTCAAGCTGGAAAGAGCAATTAAAACAGCCGTTGGCGAGTTTTATTCGGAAAGCGGAGGGGATACTAACACCACCGAAAGCGAGGAGGAAGGTGCATCAAACAGAAATAACGTAAGTCAGGTGTAGATGTCACATGATTTTACTTACCTCTTGTATCTACGGGGCAAGAAAAATTAACATCGATTTTGCCATGTTACGGGTCATAATTTTCCACAAATTAAATTTTTAGTTGCTTAACATGAATTTAACGTTAATTTCTCGTTCGCATTCCAGCTGCAATGAAAAATTCCTATGTTCATCACACGAAGCTATGTTGTGGGATATTTTGTGAACTGTTTTTGGTGATTTTTGGGTATATTTGGGAAGAAATAATTTTCTCAAAGGATCAGTTATATTAAGGGAAATATGAAATATTGAAGATTAAATGAAGGGTTAAAATTGTAATTTGAAGTCAGAAATTAGTAGATTGACACAAACAGTTCCCCAACAACCTGGAGTGCCCCTCTCATTTTCCTGTATGTTCTATAAATATATTATTATAAAGGGTTATGTAATAGTAACAATGTCGTTAAATTATTACATGATAGCAGCATGTACACCAGGCAGCTTGTAGCTGTGTCAACAAAATTAACGATATTGTTTGTTATAATCTGAAGCTAATGTGATCCCAGATTTGACTTTTGATGTATATAACTGAGGGAATAGTGCAACTTATGTGTTAGTATATTACCTTACTTGAACAAGGAAAGTAACTCCCGCCTGTTCTTGTTTCCTTGACAAGGAGGAGTGTAAGAAGTCGTTGTATTGGTGGTTAGTTGGGGTGGTGAGGATCAGTTGCGAGACTGACGGTTGCGCTCGTGGGTGCTTTTGTAGCGTGAAATTTAAGACTTCTTTTGCATCTCCTGTGATTCTAAGAACACAGGGGCACCCAACGAGTCAAATCAACCAAAAGCTGTAGAAAGGCATTTTTAAGTGGTGGTGTTTGACTCGAAAATCTGTTTAAAGCAATGTTTTTATAAGCTAGTAGAAGTTAATCTGTTCGGATTCCCTAGCAGTAATTTTAATTGCCCGAAAATGTTAGGGAACATATTTTCCTTTGAGAAAATGCAAGCTGAAATGAACTTTCCACGAACTTTCTAGGGAGCTATTTTCTTTCCGAAAATGCTAGCTGACGTTTTTGACTGCCAAAAACAGGAATTAAGACGTTTCCGAAAACCTTAGGGGCTATGATTTCCCAATTTCTAATCTTTTAGGCAACGTTTTAGTTACGAAAATCCGGGTGCACTCTTTAATCGGCGCCGAAAGCGCAAGGCGAATTACCCTCCACCGAACAGGTATCTACCGAAACTTGTCATTGGGTGCCCCTGAAAACAGCCGGACTAACCCTTCTGGAATATTTGGAATTGCATACTTTTCTACTGAAAGTGTATTTTTTAGTTTTAGACTGTGATTGTGGTATTGTTGGGTAATGTTACATATCACACTAAGCATTATTTATGAATTACAATTTAGGGGCAGTTCGTCTGAAAGCCGACAGAGAAAGAAACTTTATTGGCTTGATTAAATAAAGTTTATAACTGCTATTAATCAGAGGCCAGTTAATCTCGTGGAATTAACGTTATCAGTTATTTGAAATATGCTACAGTTCATACACGATCTTGATCTCAAATAGAACTTCTTAAGAAAACAAGGCAACTGGAGTCTAATAGTCTGTCTCCAGTGTATGTACCGTAACAATACTTCTATTGAAGGTGACTTTTTCCTTCCCCCTGCATCAAAACCCAGAAAAGGCGTCTGGTCACACAGGCTACCATTTGTAGGGAAACGTTAGGAGGTGCAAACAACATTGATTTGGGGGTAGGGCCCTGGACTTTCAAATTCTGCTGTTTATTGTTTGTACCTGGGAAGGCTTCGTAGTTCAAAACAGAGCGGCAGCCAAAGCTGGACTAGTAGACTGTAATAGTGGTGATTAATTGTGACTGACATTGCCCCAAAGTGTATTAAGGTCCATTAAATGGTGCATTTGATAAATACTGCATACTGTCACTGCCATGTTTGCTTCTATTGTTGTTTTTGTTTGTTTTGTTAAAATAAGTTGGGCGTCGGGTCTGCTAAGAAGTTGGTACGGCTAAATAACGATAATTCCAGGTTCCGGTGGGAAGCGGACAAACAGGGGCAGACTAAAAATAAATCAGTCTTGTTCGGGCTATTAATTATCTATGAAGAGGTTTTGGTTGTCTTGGCCGTCCTAAATAAAGACCAACAAGCACAGGTAACCAAATCCTTTATACTTTGAAGAAACATTGTTAACATCGACCTGTGTATTGACCTGACAGAAGGGGCCGGGGCCCCACTCACCTGACAATATCATGTTCGGCTACTTTGACGATTTATAAGTTTAAAGTTTCAAGTCTTCAAGTGTCAAGTTTTATTTATTTAAATCAGACACTAAGTTATTATTAGGCTGGGTTGCAAATAACGAAGAGCTAATCGCGGGAAGCCAGACTGTACACGGATTAATTTAGACAATTTTTTGAATAATAAATGAACATTCGATACAACTATAACATGTAAATATTACGGTCTAGGTAAAATTTTAAGTTGCAAGCTAGAGACTAAACTTGACTTCAGTTGAAAATTTAATTTTTCATCACGTTAATTAAGGTAGCTATCTCGGCAAATAAGTTTTCAGTAATTCCGGCTCTGCTGCAACACGGCCACCCTCGGGGCACAACCTTGGTTGCTTCTCTATAACTCGCGTTTGTTTCCCTTTTTGTTTTCATACACCTCATTCCAAAATGGCGGCCAATTTATTATTCTTTTATTTGCATGTTAATTAGCCCCCTTTGCCTTGTTTTTATTTCAAAATTCTTTTGTATTTTGTAGATGTTGACGAGGTAAAGAGGGTTAATTAACCTGTAAGTAAAAGAATAATAAATTGGCCGCTATTTCGGAATAAGGTGTATTTGTGCTACCAAGCAGAACTGTACAAAAGTCATGAGACACTCCACGGCTAACTTGTCTCTCTTCACACAGGCAACCATGTTCACGCGCAACCTCGTTCCCAGGGTTCTCTCCTACTCGGAACGAGGTTGGTTCACGCGCTGCTCTTCGCTACACTGTGTAGCCTGCAGAACTGGCAGATTAGCGGGGCCAGCGCTCCTAACAAAAAAATGTGGGGCACTAACAGAAGACATGAGACATTGCGTGACCAGTGTTTTCCACTGACATGCCTGGTGACCGAGACAATTAGTATGCTGTTTCACTGCGTTGCATTGGAATTCAGTATTATTAAATTCACACTTTGCAACATGGCCACCCTCTAAGTTGCTTCTCTTGAACTCGAGTTTATTTCCCTTCTTGTTTTCATTTGTGTTGCCAAGCAGAACTGTAGCGAAGCTCAGTGCAAAGTTCTGCAAGCTGAAGCGGAAAATCTTGGCATCAGAATTTCAATCTAAGGCTTCCAAAAAGGCGTGCGAATGGTTTACTTGAATTTGGAAATTGGCAACCAAAGCTACCATCCTCTGGATTTAAAAGACGTATTCTTTCCAGAGAGATGGGTGTGGGCTGACTCGATCAAAGATCCTATGCTACGGTTGCCCTTCGACTTTGAAATTTTATCTCTGGGGCTTTTGAATTACCAAGTTAGACGTATGGCAGTACCGCTCGAAGATCATCCCAGCGGATGCCTCGCAAGTTTGAACTCATCGTGTCATAACTTGGCAGTCGGACGAGCGCTGTTAAACAATGTGACCAAAGGAGGGGAACACATGAGGAGACGGAAGTAGTTTGCGTTCAAATGATCGAAAAGGATGACTATTCGGATGTCAATTTTGTAAAGTACCTCTGCTGTAGTACCAATACATTTTCGATTCACTGTGATCTCCGCGTTGAAGATAGCAACTAGTAGTAGGAGAAGAGTCAAACAAATCACCAGCGGATTATCGTCGAATTTTGCCCAAATGACGCCCCAACCTTAACTTGCTCCCCTGCGGGTCGCAAGTTAAGGTTGAGGGCGTTATTTGGGCAAAATTCGGTGATAATCCGCTGGTGATTTGTTTGACTCTTCTCCTACTACTTGGTGGAAAACCAAAGGGGAAGGTGAGCGGGCACCCCATTTAGAGGTTGGGTCTCCCCGGGCATCACCGTGCTTGAGAAGCCGCGGCGCCTAGACGATTGGAGCGGCCTGTTGAACAAGCGTAGCGTCAGAGAACCAGTCGAGACACACATCTCGTGGACTCAATTATGGTATATAGGGCAGGCACATCCCGTCCAACCACCGAAAACTCCACCATGGAGTCGGAAAACCAACATGCCCTTGAAGAGTTTATCCAGCAATTGCTAGCGAAATGGATCCCCAGCAAGAGCGGGTTTTTGGGGAGCTTCCCTTGAACCTTTCACCACCCCTAGGCCCCCTCCGTGCGGTCATCCAAAATGTGTTGGATAAACCCGTTTCCGAAGCGGTGAAAGCGCCGCTGCCCAACCCACTGCGTCCACAACCGCCCCAACCACAAGCGCCTCCACGGCGGCGTGATAGGTACCGTGAAATTTGGCGGGAGTTTGATCCTGCGGCGCCCCCAAAAAGGCGAACAGCGTTGAACCCTCGACCCGCAAATCGCGATTTGTTCGGTGAGAACCAAGCCGCGCTCCGTGATTTGTTCGACGATGTTGAAGTGGAGGAAGTCAGGCAGAGGCTCCGCTCCATTCGATGGGGAACGATCCGGAACCTGAGTGAGAACAAAACTCCCTAGGGTATGGTCAAGCTTTGAGATCATGCTGGCGCTTTACGCGGACGATTTACGTGCTTGTGATTGGGTTTATTCCAGGATTGCCGATGGATTAACAAAAGGAGCTAGCGGTTGGCGAAAAGTCAAGCTGGAAAGAGCAATTCAAGTAGCCGTTGGCGAGTTTTATTCGGAAAGCGGAAGCAATATTAACACCACCG
The DNA here is from genome assembly GCA_016490735.1 of Pachyseris speciosa. Lineage (NCBI taxonomy): Eukaryota > Metazoa > Cnidaria > Anthozoa > Scleractinia > Pachyseridae > Pachyseris > Pachyseris speciosa. The sequence continues at coordinate 136,199 of JAEMWC010000587.1, read as the reverse complement.
AAAGCGAGAAGGAAGGTGCATCAAACAGAAATGACGTGAGTCAGGTGTAGATGTCGCATTGTTTTTCCTCCCTCTTGTATCTACGAGGCAAAATAAATAAGCATCTCGGCAGATTTTGCCATATCACGGGTCATAATGTTCCGCAAATTAAATTTTTAGTTTCTCAAAATGGATTTAACGTTAATATCTCGTTCGCGTTGCAGCTGCAATGAAAAATCCCTATGTTGATCAAAGAAAGCTATGTTCTGGGATGCTTTGTGAATTTTTTTGGTGATTATGTATGTATTACAATTTAGGGGCAGGTCGTCTGAAAACCGAAACTGTAGGAACTTGATTAGCTTGATTAAATAAAGTTTATAACTGCTGTTAATCAGACGCCAGTTAATCTCGTGAAATTAGCGTGATCAATGTATTTGAAATATGCTACAGTGAGTGGTAGGCACCAGAGAGAAATAGGTTGCGAGATACAGTCACGCGCGGGAGTGAGGAGTCGCCCGTCTAGCGCCTGATCAACACGCAGGTTAGGAGTAAATTTGCAACCAATGCAGCAGAGACACAGTTCATACACGATCTTGATCTCAAATATAACTTCTTAAGAAAACAAGGTAACTGGCGTCTAAAAGTCTGTCTCCAGTGTATGTACCGCAACAATACTTCTATTAAAGGTGACTTTTTCCTCCCCCCTGCATCAAAAGCCCGAAAAGGCGTCTGGTCACGCAGGCTACCATTTGTAGGGAAAAGTTAGGAGGTGCAAACAACATTGATTTGGGGTAGGGCCCGGGGCTTTAAGATTGTGCTGATTATTGGAATTGCTTCGTAGTTCAAAACAGAGAGGCAGGGCGTCGGGTTAGCCTCCTTCGCAGACGTCTTTGGGCTCGTCACAGTGTCGTCACGCGTTCCTTGCCCACGAACGTCTGCTGAACTGAACTGCCACTTCCGTTCGTCGGCGGTTAGCCTTTGTTTTGAAGAAACCAATAACGAGCTGCGTAAGAATGGAAATCGACACCCGATTCACGTGCATCGTCTGTGAAAATGCTTTCCATTCAACCAAAATTTTCGAGATTTCCGGTTCGAAATCGAATTGGAACGGGCAAAGTTCCGGGAAAAGTTTCCGAAAATTTAGGAATACGTTTTGAGTGCTCCCTCTTTGCCGGAATTTCCAGAATTACCGAATTCGCGATAGATATCGGTTTTAGTCTCCCTACCGGGCGTGAGCTCACGTGGACAAGCGGAAAAACCAATAAGCGGACGAAGAACCTTCAGCATGTCAATGCACGTGACCTAGAATTCTGGGACGTGGTCGGACGCTTTCCATTCGACCAGCGAAAATACCGAAAATTTGTACCGGTTATTTTTGCTCAATGGAAAGCGCCCCTACTTTCCATAAATTGGAAAACGAGCTATGATTGGCTAACCGCCGCGAACGGAAGTGGTGGTTCAGTTCAGCAGACGTTCGTGGGCAAGGAACGCGTGACAAGCCCAAAGACGTCTGCGAAGGAGGCTAGGCGTCGGGTCTGCTAAGGCAAGAAGTTGGTACGGCTAAAAAAACGTTAATTCCGGACTCCGATGGGACGGGGACAAACTTGGTTGAATAAATCAGTCTTGTTCGGGCTATTAATTATCTATGAAGAGGTTTTGTTTGTTTTGGCCGTCCTAAGGGACCGTTCATTTTTTATGGGGTAGGGGGGGCTGGTGGGATTTGGAGGAGTGTAATTTGAAAACTGTATGACCCCCCCCCCTATTTCCAATTTTTTTCGCATGGCCCCCCCTCCCTCATCAGAGTAATTTTTTGGAAGCCCCCCCCCCCATGAATAAAAAAATACATAAGGTATTAAAAAAGTTACTGCATTAAAATTTCGTTTTGTTACATTTCACGTAATTTAGTGAAAGAAAGCTGAAAGCTAGAAAGCTGTTTTTAACAAATCCTCACTCAAAAGAATGAAAAGTCAATTTCAGCTCTTCTTGTTACTGCTCGTCCTGAGCGTGTTGTAGCTGGCCGCTCCTCTACATATTCCTCGTCTGAGGCGATAAAAGCAAGAACGACATCATTTGAGTCGTCTTCAGAGCCAGGGGCATCACTCTTGTAATCATCATCAGTTTCTTCTCCCTCACTGCTTTCACCACTGCTGTCTAGTTGACCTGATTCATTGCTGCCTCTCACTTCGGCTTGACCTGTTCTGAGAGTATTCATCTGCAGGAAGTGTCCCATAATTGTCTTCACTTTGTCATTCTTGCTGCTCTTCTGATGCTGTTTTAATAGCCCATGATGTTGTAAGTATTTGTTCAGAGAGGCTGTTGAGAAACTGAAAGGGCAGTTAAAAATTCCGAGTGATCATGACTCCACGCTCTTCCAGGCGAATGGCATTACCCTGAAGCTGACAAGAAATTCCACCATGACTTCAATGTGCAGCACATCGCTAGGATTGAGGCAAAGCAGCTCAAGGTTTCAGGGGAATTAGAAAACCTCGAAAAAAAGAAGGAGACCTTTGACCAGGTCTTCAAGGGCTTAACAGGACACTATGTGTCGAAAAAAAAGAAAATTAAAACAAAACCGTAGGAAATCAAAGGGCAGAAAACGCAAACGGTTTGAAAACAACGTCCTACGCGTGTATCATATCTGCGTTGCAAATCCCCTTGCAAAAGAGCTTCCCAATTGTCTTCTTTATCCTCCCTTCATGACAATTCCGGAAGCGTGCATACACGTTGAAGATGTAGCAGCATTGTTGCTAACACGGGATGCAGCATTCATCGCTCACCTACTGCAATCAAGCTACTTCAGCAACGCGGCACAAAGCAGGCTTACTACCAACCTTAAGCCAGAAGTAAGAAACAGGATGTATTGCTTCCTGCATCCTGAAGATTATAGCTCAAACGTCGGAGACACGAACAAAGAGGAAGAAGAAAACGACGAAGAAGAGGAAGACAACGAAGAAGAACAGGAGGAAGAAGAAGAGGAACACAGCGACGACGAGATCGAAGAGAACGTCGAAAATGAGGAAGGGGACACCTCGTAGTAGTTTCGTGCCCCTCCCATTAAATTTCTCAGAGAAAAGCTCTGGTAACGAGGTCAGTTCCAATTCAGGACTCGAATTATTGGTTTTAATTATATGAGCTTGACAACAACATTTTTATGAATGAAAAGAAAGTTGTTGCTATTCAAGACTGTTATTATGGTATGTTCACTGTCCTTATAAAATATAAAAGCTGTTGAGAAGTTTTCTTGTTACCCTGAAACTGTTTTAGCATATTTGTTATAAATAAAAGAGCACAATTTTTCTTCCATTTGTAAACATCTCTTATCCTATTTTTAATCTAATTTTTTCGTCCGACCCCCCCCCCTTCCTTCATTTTTTTTTCGGCTGGCCCCCCCTTTCAAGCCAATTTATTTCGAGTGGCCCCCCCCAAATTCCACCAGCCCCCCCTCTCTCATAAAAAATGAACGGTCCCTAAATAAAGATCAACAAACACAGGTAACCAAATCCGTCATACTTTGAAGAACCATGTTAAGATCGACCCGTGTATTGACCTGAGAGAATGGGGGCTCCCCCTCACCTGACAATGTCACGTTCGGCTACTTTGACAAGTAATTCCGGCTCTGTTGCAACACAGCCACCCTCGAGGGCACAGCCTTGGCTGTTTCTCTATAACTCGCGTTTGTTTCCCTGCAATTCTACAAAAGTCATCAGACACTCCACGGCTAAGTTGTCTCTCTTCACACAGGCAACGCTGTTCGCGCGCTGCTCTTCGCTACACTGCGCAACCAATCCTAACAAATAAATGTGGGCTACTAACACAAAGCATGAGACATTGCGTGACCATATTAGGATTCGCGATCATGGGATTAGTTCTTAATGCCCGAATTGTAGCTCCTTATGTAGCTTTCTTGATCGTTCTTAAGACAACTATTTGGTTTTGTTATGCTAATTTGCAGAATAGGTACAAGGAAGTTAAGGGATTTATCTTGCAATAGCAGCTACGGAATGTATCTCAGACAGATAACGGTGATCAGAGCAAAATCCCCACAAAACTGTTTTGGTTTGTGTGCGATAGAGTGTTTCCAGTTAAGATGGAAGTCTGCCTGATGCTTTGCAAAATGACGGCGATTGTAGGGTTCTTATCTCTCGTTGTATCTTCAATGGTTTTCTTCAAAGATACGTACAAAATTCCGACTGTGGACTCGACGATTTACGTGCTTGTGATTGGGTTTATTCCAGGATTGTTTTTCGATGGATTAACAAAAAGAGTTAGCGGTTGGCGAAAAGTCAAGCTGGAAAGAGCAATTAAATCAGCCGCTGGCGAGTTTTATTCGGAAAGCTTAAGCAATACTAACACCACCGAGGCGAGAAGGAAGGCGCATCAAACAGAAATAACGTGAGCCAGGTGTAGATGTCGCGTTGTTTTTCCTCCCTCTTGTATCTACGCGGCAAGATAAATAAGCATCTCGCCAGATTTTGCCATATTACGGGTCATAATGTTCCGCAAATTAAATTTTTAGTTGCTCAAAATGGATTTAACGTTAATATCTCGTTCGCGTTCCAGCTGCAATGAAAAATCCCTATGTTGATCAAAGTAAGCTATGTTGTGGGATATTTTGTGAATTTTATTTTGGTGATTTTTGGGTATATTTGGGAAGAAATAAGTTTCCTCAAAGGATCAGTTACCTTTAGGGAAATATGAAATATTGAAGATTTAATGAAGGTTTAAAATTAGAAATTAGAACACGGACACCAACAGTTCCCCAGCAACCTGTTGTACCCCTTTCATTTTCCTGTATGTTCTATAAATGTATTGTGAAAAAGGGTGAGGTAATAGTAACGATGTCGTGAAATTATTGCATGATAGCTTGAACACCAGGCAGCTTGTAGCTGTGTCAACAAAATTAACGATATTGTTTGTTATAATCTGAAGCTAATGTGATCACAGATTTGACTTTTGATGTATATAACTGAGGGAATAGTGTAACTTATGTGTTAGTATATTACCTTACTTGAACAAGGAAAGTGACTCCCGCCTGTTCTTGTTTCCTTGACAAGGAGGAGTGAAAGAAGTCGTGGTATTGGTGGTTAGTTGGGGTGGTGAGGATCAGTTGCGAGGCACAGTTGCGCTCGTGGATGCTTTTTTCGCGTGAAATTTAACTTGTTTTGCATCTCCTGTCAGTCTACGAACACAGCTGAAAACAGCTGGAGTAACCCCTCTGAACTACTTGGAATTGCATACTTTTCTACTGAAAGTGTATTATTTAGTTTTAGACTATAATTGTGGTATTGTTGGGTAGTGTTGGATATCGCACTAAGCATTATGTATGAATTACAATTTAGGGGCAGTTCGTCTGAAAACCGAAACTGTAGAAACGTTATTAGCTTGAGTCAATAAAGCTTATAACTGTTATTAATCAGAAGCCAGTTAATCTCGTGGAATAAGTGGGATCAATGTATTTGAAATATGCTACCGTGAGTGGTAGGCACCAGAGAGAAATAGGGTGCGAGATACAGTTACGCGCGCGAGTGAGGAGTCGCGCTTCAAGCGCCTGGTCAACACGCAGGTTAAAAGTGAATTTGCAACCAATGAAGCAGAGACACAGTTCATACACGATCTTGATCTCAAATAGAACTTCTTAAGAAAACAAGGCAACTGGAGTCTAAAAGTCTGTCTTTAGTGTATGTACCGCAAGAATACTTCTATTAAAGGTGACTTTTTCCTTCCCCCTGCATCAAAAGCCCGAAAATCGTCTAGTCACGCAAGCTATTATTTGTAGGGAAACATTAGGAGGTGCAAACAACATTGATACATCGATTTGGGGGTAGGGCCGGGCCTTTAAGATTGTGCTGATTATTGTTTGCTCCTGGAAATGCTTTAAAGTTCAAAACAGAGCGGCAGTTAAAGTAGGACTAGTAAACTGTAAAAGTGCTGAGTAATTGTGACTGACTGTGCCCCGAAGTGTACTAAGGTCCATTAAATGATGTTTTGGGAGAAGATTGTCGCCTGTTTTCGGAGCCATTTCGCTTGTCGCTTCTACCCTTGGAAGGCCTCACGAGTGTATACAGGTAAAATGAAAGGCCACATTTGTGCAGAACACAAAGGCAGTCAGTATATCAGGGAATGAAAGCAAGGGTAAAGATATGGATGCTTGCCTTGAGGAGAAAAACAAGGAGTCCAAAGTGTGGCAGCATGGCACCATAACTGCATTGGATTAGCTCAGGATTTCAGAAATCTTGGAAATCTTAGCAAGTTATACTGTTTGGTGTAGTTTGAACCAGGCACAAGAGATATACATGTACTTATAGTTACTTCAAAATTTAAAAGTTACTAAAGCCTGGTTCACTATAGCAACATAACGACATAATGACATAAAGAAAAGATCAGTTTTTTTCTTTATGTCGTTATCTTCATGTTATTACGTTCCTGCTATGTTGTTATGATGTGATGTTCACACTAGAGACATCAGCATGAGGTAATTTTTTTTGTTTACGCGACCTTTCTGTTATGTCGTTGGAAACCGGTCAGTGTCGGGGAAAGCGGCGGTTATGTTGAGCTAATCATTTATTTGGACACGCGTCTATTCATACCCTTTGTTGCTATTTAACACGAAAAAACGACAGTGTTGTGATAACTTTGTACCTCATGCTAATTTCGGTTTGGCAATCAAATTACGTTAAAACTATTAGAACTTAAGTATAAAGTACTTGCATCTTTGTATATAAAAAGTTACAAATAATGATTAAAACTTACACAACCATTATAATAAAAGGCGAATGTTTGCCGATTCTGTGCGGACACAAGGTAAGTGCAGCAGGTTACTTTGCCTGGTTTTCCTAGGCACTATGTCCCTAATAAAAATAAAATATTTCTGAACAATTCTGAACGCCGAGGCTAGGAATGTGTTAGAATAACTTGAACTAGAAGAAGACATCACGTCTTTGTACACATTCGACGCACTAAAAATTGTAAAAACTGTGAAATAAAAACTAAAAGTTTGAAATATATTTCGCTCTTCGAGCCTCTTCAGTCAATATGCTTTAGTTAGTAATTCATGTAAGATACATTAAAACTGTTTGAGAACTTTTTGGCGTCATGTAAGCGAACTTATCTCGTAGAGAGTGCGTTGTCACATGTGATGATCGCGCGTGGGACGTGCAAATAATTCCATTCATTCTTAGAGTTAATCAGTGAACCTTCTGGCACTTTGTCTATCCGGACACCCTCAGATATTTGTCTTAGCATGGCGTCATCGGTATAAAAACCAGTAACATTCATTTTAAATTTCTGCATTTCACTGCCGTGTTTCTCCTTGCAATGTTTCCACAGAGCCGACCGTTCCTCCTTTTTGATGAGTGACTTCATGTGCTCTTTCCCTCTCGTATACGCGCTCCGTGATGTTTCTCCCACGTAAACGTTGTTACACTCCGTACACTCTATTTCATAAGTCACGCTCTGTCTATCACATGGCCCTTTCCCATCTCCCCTACACACTGGGCAATCTTCTCTTTCACATTTTCGTGATTTAAACGGGTCGGATCTCTGGAGTAACCTCTTAATCGCAACACCTGCTCTTTCGACCACTTTTATCTTGAAACCCTGTTGCCTTATTTCTCTCTGGTATCTCCTTTGTAGCTGTGAATTCGGTGTAGCTGGTATAAAGATTACTGCCTCGTTTTCGCCCTTCTTATACCAGTTGTTTTCCTTTCTCATCTTCTCTTTCTCTCGTTCCTCTCTCCTCCACTCTTTGGGTCGATGTAACGGTCTTTCTCCGGCTTGTTCAGCTTTCCTTCTCGCCACATACGCCTTCAGGGCTGAGTTAACAACCTCATACCTGAACTTCTTGCTGTATCCCGAGTACTGCATTCTCAGAACCATTTCGTTGACATTCTCCACTACTCTCTCCCACGGTAACAGCCTGCTACAATTTAGTAGAACTCTCAGGACCTCTTGAGTTAGAACTGTTCTCTTGGTACTCCAGCTCAGAGCAGATCTAGCGTTAATGACTGCCTTAGAGGCCACATCTTTGGAGTAAAACTCGTACAAGATCACGGACACGCTAACGACTTGATTCTCGATTTCCTTCTCTCTTGTTTCTAGCCACACCTTTAAATCGAGGATAGGCAACTTCCTGGATATACCTCACAAATTAATGTGATTTGGTAAGCTGAAGCCACTCTAAAGGCACTAAGGCCACATGGTAGCGGGCATTACCCCTTAAATCTACCAAAGCAAAGATTGAGCCCAAGCATTAGCAGCCATGGACAGCTGTTTCGGCCTTGTTAGGCCTCGTCAGCATGGCATAGCTAATGCTCAGGCTCAAGTACCCACATATCCATAAAACAAGCAGTGAAAACGTAAAGCTTGTGGGATGTGGCTGGAGTGACAAGGATATACCTCACAAATTAATGTGATTTGGTAAGCTGAAGCCACTCTAAAGGCACTAAGGCCACATGGTAGCGGGCATTACCCCTTAAATCTACCAAAGCAAAGATTGAGCCCAAGCATTAGCAGCCATGGACAGCTGTTTCGGCCTTGTTAGGCCTCGTCAGCATGGCATAGCTAATGCTCAGGCTCAAGTACCCACATATCCATAAAACAAGCAGTGAAAACGTAAAGCTTGTGGGATGTGGCTGGAGTGACAAGGATATACCTCACAAATTAATGTGATTTGGTAAGCTGAAGCCACTCTAAAGGCACTAAGGCCACATGGTAGCGGGCATTACCCCTTAAATCTACCAAAGCAAAGATTGAGCCCAAGCATTAGCAGCCATGGACAGCTGTTTCGGCCTTGTTAGGCCTCGTCAGCATGGCATAGCTAATGCTCAGGCTCAAGTACCCACATATCCATAAAACAAGCAGTGAAAACGTAAAGCTTGTGGGATGTGGCTGGAGTGACAAGGATATACCTCACAAATTAATGTGATTTGGTAAGCTGAAGCCACTCTAAAGGCACTAAGGCCACATGGTAGCGGGCATTACCCCTTAAATCTACCAAAGCAAAGATTGAGCCCAAGCATTAGCAGCCATGGACATGCTCAGGCTAATGCTCAGCTACCCACATATCCATAAAACAAGCAGTGAAAACGTAAAGCTTGTGGGATGTGGCTGGAGTGACAAGGATATACCTCACAAATTAATGTGATTTGGTAAGCTGAAGCCACTCTAAAGGCACTAAGGCCACATGGTAGCGGGCATTACCCCTTAAATCTACCAAAGCAAAGATTGAGCCCAAGCATTAGCAGCCATGGACAGCTGTTTCGGCCTTGTTAGGCCTCGTCAGCATGGCATAGCTAATGCTCAGGCTCAAGTACCCACATATCCATAAAACAAGCAGTGAAAACGTAAAGCTTGTGGGATGTGGCTGGAGTGACAAGGATATACCTCACAAATTAATGTGATTTGGTAAGCTGAAGCCACTCTAAAGGCACTAAGGCCACATGGTAGCGGGCATTACCCCTTAAATCTACCAAAGCAAAGATTGAGCCCAAGCATTAGCAGCCATGGACAGCTGTTTCGGCCTTGTTAGGCCTCGTCAGCATGGCATAGCTAATGCTCAGGCTCAAGTACCCACATATCCATAAAACAAGCAGTGAAAACGTAAAGCTTGTGGGATGTGGCTGGAGTGACAAGGATATACCTCACAAATTAATGTGATTTGGTAAGCTGAAGCCACTCTAAAGGCACTAAGGCCACATGGTAGCGGGCATTACCCCTTGTCTTGGTGCTTAGACGGATAATCCACTTCGAGTTGTATTGACGAGTGGATATCGTTTCCTATTTGTTTAATTAATAGCATTGTCCTTTCATCATTGTTGATTCTTTTGTCCTCATCAACGGAACTTCTATCTACATATATCTGACCGTTCCTGTACCTCGTCCCAGGGGGGATTGTCTGTACAGCCAAGTTGATATCATCCACGTACCGTTTGTTCATCTTCATCACAATACCCATCTTACACAGTCTGAAAATAAAGCTAAATCAGATAACAGCAGAGTATGTGGAATGCGAAAGGACTGACAAGTGGAGTAACCTGGAGAGAGATGAGAAGAAAGGCTTAGTATCAATGAAGAGAAAAGTACAAGCACACGAAAATGTGGTGTTTCAAACAGACAAATCAGGACGTTTTTCCGTAGACAGCTTGGAAAACTACAAAACAGCCTCTCAGCCTCACATTGCTGATAGTACCATGATTACCAAGGATGAGCATGATCAATTGCAACAACTGACCAATGCCCATTCTGTTTCATGGGTTCGTATTTTGAGTGCTGGGAGTGGAACGGGTAACGAAGTAAGAGTAAAGAACAGTATGATGAACAATGACAGCTCAGTAGCACCACTGTACACCCTACGTAAGGATCATAAACAATGCAGTAATGATTTCAATGGGCCGCCTGTCAGACCTGTGTGCGGAGCAGTTGTAGGCTACAACTGCAAGCTTTCACACATGATGAGTGTCATACTCACAGAAGTATGGAAGTCTAGAAACAACACCATATGTATGAGTACAGAGGACATGATAGCTGAAATGAACCGGACCAGTGACAACCAGGAGGACGACAACCTAATTATTGGTTCTACCGATGTAGTGGCCTTGTACCCGAGCTTGGATATAGATTTCACCGTTGATAAAGTGTGTGATGTTTTCTTTGAAAGCGACGTAAATGTTCAGGGCATAGACTATGTAGAGTTGGGACTGTACCTGGCAATTACTGTTGCACCTGAGCTACTGACGAAACTAGGCATAGCTGATGTGTGTCCGACGAGAAAGACTACTAAAGGAAGGCCTCCAACAATTACGGCAAGTGGGAGGGAAGAACAGAAAGAGAGGCGTTTTAAACCATGGAATTTACCTGTCAGACAACCAAATGAATATGAGGGACGTGTAATGTTGAGAGAGGCATTGAAGGTCGCGTTGACTTTGATTATGAAGAACCACGTTTACACTTTCGATAATGAGATGAGGAAGCAAACAAAAGGTGGACCGATTGGGTTGAAACTGACAGGAGTATTAGCCCAGATCTTCATGATTTGGTGGGATGAGGAATTTGCTGCGAGACTGTGTAAGATGGGTATTGTGATGAAGATGAACAAACGGTACGTGGATGATATCAACTTGGCTGTACAGACAATCCCCCCTGGGACGAGGTACAGGAACGGTCAGATATATGTAGATAGAAGTTCCGTTGATGAGGACAAAAGAATCAACAATGATGAAAGGACAATGCTATTAATTAAACAAATAGGAAACGATATCCACTCGTCAATACAACTCGAAGTGGATTATCCGTCTAAGCACCAAGACAGGAAGTTGCCTATCCTCGATTTAAAGGTGTGGCTAGAAACAAGAGAGAAGGAAATCGAGAATCAAGTCGTTAGCGTGTCCGTGATCTTGTACGAGTTTTACTCCAAAGATGTGGCCTCTAAGGCAGTCATTAACGCTAGATCTGCTCTGAGCTGGAGTACCAAGAGAACAGTTCTAACTCAAGAGGTCCTGAGAGTTCTACTAAATTGTAGCAGGCTGTTACCGTGGGAGAGAGTAGTGGAGAATGTCAACGAAATGGTTCTGAGAATGCAGTACTCGGGATACAGCAAGAAGTTCAGGTATGAGGTTGTTAACTCAGCCCTGAAGGCGTATGTGGCGAGAAGGAAAGCTGAACAAGCCGGAGAAAGACCGTTACATCGACCCAAAGAGTGGAGGAGAGAGGAACGAGAGAAAGAGAAGATGAGAAAGGAAAACAACTGGTATAAGAAGGGCGAAAACGAGGCAGTAATCTTTATACCAGCTACACCGAATTCACAGCTACAAAGGAGATACCAGAGAGAAATAAGGCAACAGGGTTTCAAGATAAAAGTGGTCGAAAGAGCAGGTGTTGCGATTAAGAGGTTACTCCAGAGATCCGACCCGTTTAAATCACGAAAATGTGAAAGAGAAGATTGCCCAGTGTGTAGGGGAGATGGGAAAGGGCCATGTGATAGACAGAGCGTGACTTATGAAATAGAGTGTACGGAGTGTAACAACGTTTACGTGGGAGAAACATCACGGAGCGCGTATACGAGAGGGAAAGAGCACATGAAGTCACTCATCAAAAAGGAGGAACGGTCGGCTCTGTGGAAACATTGCAAGGAGAAACACGGCAGTGAAATGCAGAAATTTAAAATGAATGTTACTGGTTTTTATACCGATGACGCCATGCTAAGACAAATATCTGAGGGTGTCCGGATAAACAAAGTGCCAGAAGGTTCACTGATTAACTCTAAGAATGAATGGAATTATTTCCACGTCCCACGCGCGATCATCACATGTGACAACGCACTCTCTACGAGATAAGTTCGCTTACATGACGCCAAAAAGTTCTCAAACAGTTTTAATGTATCTTACATGAATTACTAACTAAAGCATATTGACTGAAGAGGCTCGAAGAGCGAAATATATTTCAAACTTTTAGTTTTTATTTCACAGTTTTTACAATTTTTAGTGCGTCGAATGTGTACAAAGACGTGATGTCTTCTTCTAGTTCAAGTTAAAAATAAAATAGTTCCTTAGAAACTGTGTCGTTATGTCGCAAGTGTGAACCAGGCTTAAAGAATTATGGCAAAAGGTATCTTTGTAGTTATATAATTAGCTATTGTACATGACATTGTAAATCATTGCTAAGAGTTATTAAAGAGTTTGTTGTTGGTTGTTCCTGCTTCAAGCATTTTTGTCCAGATTACTTGGTTTTCTCCTCCTAAAATCCCAACATTTTAAAATGCCAATTTGGTCAGATTTAGAAGACCTGTATGAAACCATCTGTGGGTGGTGTGGATTTCCCTTTAGATGTCTGATTTATTTTATTTATTATTTAGGTGCAAATTGGCTCTTCTCCTTGCTTGGATGCACAATTCCAAGAATGAAGCAGTAGATTCAAGAAGAAAGCACGATTTTACCGACAAAGGACTAGCATGGCAGATTAAGTTATGAAAGGAGAAGTAAGTGGCACACAGCATAAGTTTAAAGCTATTCAGCTGCAGTGTGCAAGAAATGGAATAGGAAATCTGCTTGATGCTTTAAACATGTACTGTTTTATGGGAATATTACATACACAATATTGTTTTAAAATTAGCTACCAAAAGCCGTCTTGTGGGTTTTGACTTGCACAAATCATAGCCTATTTGAAACCAAAATGGTCAAAATCAATACACTATTTCAGGCCAAAACAGCTAAAGAGCCATACCCTTTTTGGCGCATACCTATATAGACCATATACTGGAGTACTCCCCTCCCTCTGGGGTCTGTTGTAGGGAATTTATGAAACAAGACTTGTGAAGTAATGGGATGGCAAAATCTTGTGTGACAGATGACTGTAATTGTGTGACTGTAATAATTTCTGCCTCTGACTGTATGTTGTAAAACACAAGAGCATGGAAAATTAAACTACACACTAGAAAATAATACATATTACACTGGTCACACAAGATTTAATTTTTTCTTTTCTTTTTTCTCTACAGTCCTGTTTTGTAACTTTAGGGAAGGTGTAGTGGTCAGGCCACTCGCCTTCCACCAATGTGGCGCAGGTTGGGATCATATGTGGGTAGAGTTTGTTGTTGGTTCTCTACTCTGCTCCAAGAGATTTTTCTTCTTTGGTTAATCCAGTTTTCCCCTCTCCTCAAAAATCAACATTTCCAAATTCCAATTCGATCTGGATGCAGGACCTCCCTGAAAACTACTTCGTTGAGTGGAGTTTAATGGGTAAATATCATGATAATTATTATTGTAACATATGAATAATTTCATTTTTAAAATATCATCCCTTGTATTCATGTACTACCATTTGTATGCATATAATGTACAAACAGTACATGACTGTATTTCATTCAAAATGTTTCAAATTTACCTGGTGTAATTACCAAGAAAAATTACGAAGTAGGTTCAGATATAAATAATAATTATAATAAACATAAATCGTGTGTGCAAAAGACATTTCATGAGCTCTGTAATAACTTTATTGAAGTCTCAAATCTTTCTAGCCGAGCCCAGATGCCCAAATAATTGGGGAGACTAAATCAAATCAAATCTGAATAAAGTAGAATCAAATCAATATTTTGCAATAAGGTATTTCTAATATGATGTAATTATTACTCTGACATAGTTAAATTGATTGTTTTAATTGTTACAACTGGAGGCACAACAAGTACAATAACTCTGGCAACTGATGTTATTGTATAAAACAACCATCTTCTAGATTGAGTATTGTTTTCAACGTCCCTAGTTTCATACCCCAGTACTCTAGCTACAAAACGCAGTCTTGGATCTAGACTGACGCTTTCTGCTATTTTATTAAGTGGTTCAACACCAAGGAATTCTGTGTTCCCGAGGTCCGTTGTAGTTGCCCCATCATACTTGTGGTCTATTTGTGTAGGTCGAAGTAGCCCCTAATTGTATGTATCCAGAATAGACAGAACAGTGTCCGAGCCACGTACAAATCGTTGTCCATTGTGTCGGTCAATTATTATGAATACTTCTGCTTTTGTCATGGTATGAAGCTTCAGGCCTTTACAAAGCTTTCCAGAGGCTCTACGAGTCGTCCAGATCCTCAGCAAAAGGACAACAGATCGGCAGGGTTTATCCCGATTCCACGATCTTACACATCTCTCGTCCCTATTGTTCTCAGAGCGCGTTATTTGGTTCACTCTGATTTATTTTGTTTTCTTTTAACCCAAAATAGGGAAATCAACGGAGAACCGACACTAACCTCCTGGCCAAGCTCTACCCAGAAGTTCTCCAGAAACAAACAGGGTGGCGGAGGAGATTATATTCCGAAGGACCACAGCGTTACAAAGAATTTGTGCTGCAAAGAAACCGCTCAACACTTCCAGAATGGGAGAATGCAGAGGACATGTATACTGAATGTTTGAAATAAATGAATGTTTTAAATTCTATCTTACGTGTAGTCTTTATTAGCGAGTTTTGTTTTGGCTTACTGTCGCGTTACAACACGGCCGCCACACACAAAAATATTATTGTTTTTGTTTCTTCTTGTTTCCAGTACCTCTCGGCCAAATTTACTTCTTTTGGTTTTGATCTCAACCAATCACAAAGCTCGAAACCGATATCCAGAAATGGTTATGGCCCGGACTGGCAAAAGGATAGTCCGCGGCGGTGGCGCCGCGCAATATGGTGGGTTTCTTGGTATGCTGGCTTCCATCGGCATCCCTCTTACTATTGGCGTTGTCAGAAAGGTGTTGGGCAAACGCTCCATGGAGGTTTACTGTGTGAAAGACAAACGCAAAACCCGAATGTGTCTGGGTCTGAAAAGGTTGTCATAACCAAAAACAAACGAAGAATGCTCAAGGCCAAATGCGCAGTCTGCGGTATAACAAATACCCGCTTCTTGCAGGGAAACTAGCGGAGCCCTCTCTCGCAGAGGGCGCTGGTGTTTTGACTGACCTTGCGGGCACTGCGCTCGACTTCACTCTACAACACGGGATTCCGTATCTCGCGAAAAAGGGGGTGGAGACTTGCCGCTATTACGCTTCTGAGGCGCTGTGCAACAAACAGCTGCAGAAAAGGGCCATCAACTCCGGGCTGCGCAAGCCACCCCAGCTTTGGAAAACGTTGGGAGCAAGCTGCTAGACAACCTTTCCACAAAAGTGCGCCCCAACGTCCGTTACAAAACCTACAGACCCAACCTCGACGGAAGAGGCCTTCCTGTCCCCTTTCCCTTCGTTGATTTAAACTCTGGAATGTTATCTCCGACCCCAAGCTTTTCAAAGGCCCCGAAGTTTCTGCAAAAGAGGGGCGCGCGATGGTGACTGAATACAAGCGCCAATGCGCTGACTACAAGCGGCAGGGGGCTACGGCAGAGGGCTTGTCGGCGCTGGCCTTGGGGATTATGTCGACTCCCGCTTCGTTTCCCAAGGGGTTTTGGTACCCAAGTTCGCGACCAACGCAAAGTTTTTGAAAGCCTTTGCCAAAGCGGTGCCTAACCACCACGGGTGCATGGACGTTCTCACGAAAACGATGCGCAATTTTTACGGATCGGGGATGGACATCCATTCTTTGATCGGGAAACTCCCCGCGCCTAAAAAAGGTTGGATCCTCCCCGGCCATAGCTACACCGGGCCTTACAGCCCCCTGTCCAGCCAGCTGGGCTTCGATCCCGAAACTGGAGACATCCTGCAAATTTTCAAACAACCCAGCGGCAAAACCGATGCTGTGGCCATGCAACATAATGTTGATTACGAAATTTACGGTTACTGCGCGAAGAAGTAGGGCGAAAGCGAAAAAAAATGCAAGCATGTTGCCGACCGCAAAATGGTGAAGTCTCTTGACGCAATTCCGCGAGGAAAGAGACAGTGGGGCCACGCACTGGCACGCAACGCTATCAAAACGAAAAAAGAGAAGCTTGGTCTTGGAGTTTGAAGTTCCTCCAACACTCTTCGCACTTCCTGTTTTATCTCCCAATGAGGGGATAATCGCTCATTTGCGAGGGACACCAGGATCCACAACAGAGAGAACATTGGTGGGGGAGAGCTGGCCAGGTATAGTCAATGATCCACCTTTCTTCAAAATCATGAATTTCGTCATCGGAGCATAACCTGTGGTCGCGATTTTTTTTTGCCAGCACGCCCAACACCGACCATTCTGCCGGCACATGTCACATATTCCACATTCAGTGGCAAATGCGTACACTTCTTCGATTTCATAAAATAAAAACAAAACGCGTCATTGGAAAAAACAACGAAGCTCGTTGTGAACTTGGCCCCACCCCGCGTCTTTTTTGTCCTGCAATTTTGCTTGGATGACATTCAGGATTTTTTCCCTCAGCTCTGGGGGGAGTTGATTGACAGCTTCCAACAGATCCATTTGTGTTGGGGGTGCTATTGTTTAATGGACCGGAGCGGTGGAAAAAAAATGCAACATTCAAAGATTTTTATCCTTCAAGATACCATTTTATTGAAATAAAAGATTCAAATAAGGGTTTGCGGCTTCAACGATTTGAGAAGTTTCTCCTTTTACCCAAAATTCATGAAATTCTTCAAAACGTTTACGCCTATTAAAAATGTCGTCATATTTATCTTGCTTGTATTTTTCGCAACTATCAGAAACATCCTTGCTGAATTCATGAATTTTAATCAAAGTGTTTTTACGAAAAATTAATCTTTCAAAAGTTTTGCAGCGATTGCACCAATGTGAGAGACGAAACTTCTTGAAAAACTCTTGATGAACCTGCCCCCAGCCAAGGGACGTTTTCTCCTTTATTTTTATGGCAATTAACTCCTTGAAAATTTTTTCCCTCAGCTCTGGGGGGAGTTGGCTGATGCCTTCCGACAGATTCATTTGTCTTGTGGGCGCTCCTGTTCAATTGACTGTGTCGTAGATCCCTTCGCACTCAAGAAAGGTTTTGATCTGCTCTTGATCCTCAATTGGGCATTTCCGCTGTGCCTCAATAACGAGATCAATGAATGTGTCAATGAATGCAGTTTCCCTTCTTTTCTGCACATACTCCCACGGGTCCGCCTCATTCGAAAGAAGATCATGGACAAACTCCATTGGTCTGCGATCCAGCGAATCCTCTCTTGCTTTTAGTAGCCACACTTCAATTTCGTAGAGGAGTTCTTCCCTCAGCGCTCGTGGAAAAGGAGACATCTCTGTCGAATGGAGATATACACACACCGTGTTTCTTTAATAGGCGGGTCGGTTGGAAAAAAAAATTCTGCACCACTCAAACTTCAGAATAACACCTCCTGCATCCATGCCTCCCACACCCAAGTGAGGGGGTCGTCCATTCCAACCCAAAAGGGGGAGGGGCAACGGTTCTATCACAAATATCATCCTCATTGCAACCTGTGCATTTCAAACACCGAAAAGAATGGAAGTCGAAGGGATCGGGTAGCGAACACGATTGGGTTTTTCCTCCTCCTCACGGGGAGATGGGGGTAGGGAGTCGTCTTTTATGTCCCAAGAGGGGAGAGGGGCGCCGGTTCTCAAACAAATATCTCTCTCTCCTTACAACCGGTGCATTTCCAACACCGAAGCCAACGCATTTCTCCAGGGAGCGAGATGCAAACCTGGTTGAATTTTTCCTCCTCCTCCGGGGGAGTTGGGGGGTACAGACGCATGATTTCTTCCTTCATTTCTTGTCAACTCAGGTGGGGAGTTTGTTAGGAGGGGGTAGGCGCTGGCCGCTCAGTTCTCTGCGGGGGGCAGCCATTCTGACACCAACAACATTGTTGTTTGCTGCTGGCTGCACGTTTTCACCAAGCTCCACCATCGCTCATACCAACACCCACCCTCTCTCTAATAGGCCGCCCCCTTTCGGATTTTTACATTCTCCGAGCCATCATTTTTCTTTTTCTCCCGCTTTTTCTCCCCCTCTTTTCCGCCCCTCCTCCCCGCCTGGTGCTGCTTCTCCTGAGTAGTGTAACCGGAGGCCCCTCAAAATTCTCCCCGCCTGGTGCCGCTTCTCCTGAGTAGTGTAACCGGAGGCCCCTCAAAATCCTCCCCGCCTGGTGCCGCTTCTCCTGAGTAGTGTATTCGGAGGCCACTCAAATACCGGCTGCATCTGGGGCCGGAATTTCGCCGAAATAAACCCCCCATCGTTATCTTCGAATGCAGTGAGAAGATAACGGTGGGGGGTTTATTTCGGCGAAATTCCGGCCCCAGATGCAGCCGGTATTTGATGGCCTCCGGATACACTACTAGCTAGAGCAACAGAAGCGCAATCGAAAACGCAAGTGATTTGAACATTCTTTTCTTTCCAAGCCACTCCCCTTTCAAATTTGAAGTTCATAATAGAGGACGATCCCTAAAATTTAAGAAGCCGATCTAGTTTGCTTTTCTGGTTCATTAAAATCTAGTCGGAATGCTTACCACGGAGAAAGAATATCAAGAAAATACAAGTTATTTGAACGGCGTTTTCTCTTCTCATCCTGACCGGGGATAGTCATAAGACTGTCAGGTATTATTCACTTGTACTGCGACAGTCACCAAATAAAGCTTCTTCGTCGGTGTTGACCACTGACGATATGAGACATGCATTGTTTATTTGCTTACTGTAATCGATCAAGCGATGCTTTCTTTTCCCGTGAAAGGCATTTGAGCAGATTCTGAACCAGGAAACAGGAGACTAAGAAATTATTGCATTCATTTTCGATCTGAAATAATTGGTGCCAACCGATTTGTTTCCATCTTTCCGGCGTCTACAACGTTAATAACCGACACAAAGATATCACGGAGTTGGGTACTGTCATCAGTATTGTTGAGCTTACCTCTAATTTATGATGCGTACGCTGTGTTACTCCGAACCAGGAGTTATTTGCTCCAACGGCGTCTAGAACTGAAATGTATAAACCCGGTACTTGGTCAGCATTTTAAGAAACTGTAACCATTTCATCAGTCTTTGTTTTTACCGTGTCATAGAACGTCTACACCATAAGATGAAAGCCGTTAACATCAAAACAAGGTGTGACGTGTTTAATTCATTACTATTTAGCATACGACTTCCTGCGTACAAGATAAGAAAGGAATTTATAAATTGTGACTGACTCCAAGCCAACTCAGAGGCGTTATTTTAAATCTTGTTCTTCCATTAAATTGCCTAAACACTATAATTTACCGACAAATCAGGATGACCTTGATTGGCATGAGACTAAACCAAACTGAAAACCAAAGGAGTTTGTCTTAAACGCGCTGTATTAATTCGGATGTCCTTGTAATCGAAAAGAAGCCATATTCCCTGAATCGGATCTACTTTGTTCGGTTCTTGTTAATGATGCTACCATTAAAATTCAATCGAATAACTTACTTTCAATGGGCAATGAAGAATTAAAGAAAGGAAAGTCGGAACGTTTTGTCTTCTCATTCGAACCGGGGTTCGAAACAAACAAACTGTCAACCTGGTTTGCCACAAACCTGCGTTCCTTGAATTTATCCAAGACCAATTTTATGGTTTTCAAGGCTTGGTAAAAAAAGCAATCGTTTGAATTTCAAGTTTTTATAAACGAGCAGTCTATCCTTCGTGTTTCTGCCGGAAACCATGTTCTTAGGTGTCTTTTTAGATGATAATTTGACCTGGAAGTCATATCTTTATTAGCTAGTAAATTATCAAAATCCGTAGGAATTATTCATAAATCTAGGCTTCTTCTCTCAACTCAATCTCTCCGTACTTTGTACAATTCAGTGATACTTCCATATTTATACTATTGCAATCTAGCTTGGGGTGGCACCTATAAAGCGAACCTTCAAAGAATTGTAATCTTACAGAAACGTGTGGTAAGAACAGTTAATAACTCTACCTACGATGCCAACACTAGTCCCAATTTTAAGGAGCTTAAACTTTTAAAATTTCACGATATCCATTCGTTTCAATTAGGTTTTTTTTATGTTTTCACTCAAGAACTCTACACTCCTTCCAAATTTAATAACCTCTTCCTAATAAACAGTCAAATACATAATTATAATACCAGGAATGCCCACTCTTTTCGCTTGCCACAATGCAGACCGAACACCAGACAGTTCTTAATTTATTTCCAAGGTCCAAAGTTTTATAATTCGCTGTTCGTCCTCCTCCGCTTCTTTTAAAAGAAATTTTAAATTCCTTCTTAGTACATATTAGTTTCAGTTTGGCTCTAACTAGTTTATTAGATTAATTAAATTAACATGTGTGTGTGTGTGAGCCCGCGGTCAAAGTTAGCCATCACAAGCCCACATTGTAATTATTATATCAAGACTAGTTTATCCTAAGTTGAGAAGACCTGACTCATTGTAAGCCTCGTGGTTTCTTTCAGGTCTCCTCGCCATTACCTTTTTCTTTAATCTCATATTATTCCATCTCGTGTTGTAAAATGTTGTGTATATGACAAATAAAGAATGAATGAATGAATGAATGAATGAATGAATGAATGAATGAATGAATGAATGGGGTTAGTCTGTATGATTTATTCAGTGTTTTCTGTAATCGACTAACGGGTGGCCTCTTTTCCATAAGCTTCTAATCAGATTATAAACCAGGAAAAGCAAGAGGAAGGAGAAATTATCATACTCAATTTCTATGAAAGTATTTGTACAAACTGGTTTGATTTCCATAGTTCATCTACAACGTGCATCACTGACACAAAGAGATCACGGAATGAGCTTACCTTCTGAGCTGAACTTCTGGTGCATACACCAATTTCCTGGCCAATCACAGAGCGAAGCAATGCAAAACCAAAGCAAAACGAGAATTACTTTGGACACTCAACTGAAAACCGCTCTAACAGGATAAAGAAGTTATTAAGATACATTTAAACAGCGGCTAAGCAGAGATTTCTTCAGAGCAAGGTTCACTCGAAATGAAACGATTTCCTAATGTTCATTTGTTTTAGATGTAAGACCTGTCAAAGTTGTCAAGATTTCCTAAACAACAAAACCCGACTGTTGGAAAGCCGATCAACGCTTATCTTGGACTGAACGTTAACCGATCGATTACCGGGGGCCCGTTTCTTGAAAGTCCAGATAAGTTACCGGGCCAGTTATCGGGAAACTTTAGCGGGCCCTAAGTTGCGTTTTCGAAGCACCCGTAATATGGTAAAGTTACCAGCTAAAGAACCAAAGTGGACTTCATTAGAGGTCAGAACACACCCTAATTTTCTTGAGATTTTAGTTTCAAAACCTGGTTTGGGACCCGTTAAGTTGCCGGGACTTTGGAGAAACGGGCCCTGCAGGTTTTTATTTCTAGTTGTGAAAAGCTATCGGGTATCTTTTTATATGTACCTTTAATGTCCCCCAGGTCAAACTGTTTCCCGTGAATTAAGACAATATGTTAAATGTTTTTATGTTGTTATAGTGGGACTTACCTTGCACTTTAGTCGATTTCAGACGTTTGTTTCTGGTTGTCGGAATGACCTGGTTTTATGCTTCTCAGCGCCTTGAAAAGTGAAAAACAAGCAGTAGAGGCGAAACCAATTGATGATACGTTACATTGTTACACGCCGCAAATAGCACATTATGAAGATTAACAATTGAGAGATTGTCAAAGAACTAAGTAAGAGTCTTTAAAGCTTGTGTGGCCTTAAAAAGTGAAATTCCGGTTTGTGCTCTACAAGAAACTGAAGCCAGTGTCCACAATTTAGCACGTCATAGTTATACGTGGCTTCTAAATTTGTTCCACAAATTTGATCTCAAAAAAATTTTCGTTAAGAATAAGGTATTCCACGAATTTTTATAGCTAGTGGGATTTACCTCGCACTTCCGACGAATTCGCGTTTGTTGCAAGTTATCGGAATGCCTGCTTCTTGCCTTGAAAAGTGAAAAACACGGAGGGCGAAACCAAATAATCAGATGTTACGACGTACACGTTACATGCCGAAAATGGTACATTATGAAGATTAATAATTGAGACTGCCAAAGAAAAATTTTCTTTGAAGCTTGTCGCCTTGAAAAGTGAAATTCCGAGTAAGTGCTCTACAAGAAACGGAAACCACACGACGTCGATAATGTCCGTCATTTGATTGCTTTAAATTTGTGCTATTTTTTGTAGGAAATCAAAAGTAATCGCCCATAACTTTGAAATAGATTAACTCATTCTCGCATCTTTTTTCAGTTCTGGAATTGGCAAACCGTTTGAGATAATTTCCCGTGATTGTCTTTGTCAAAAGGGAAAACTAAACTTAGCAACAGCTTTTTCTCGCTACTGAGACATAAAATTGTTGGCAAATTAAAACTTAATCTCGCTGCCAAATAACATGTTTATGCCCGGTGTGTCGTTTGGTGTTTAATTTATTATAAAAAATTTTATTTAAGTCCAGGGCCCAGTTGTTCAAAGCATGATTAAGCTAATCAGCGGTTAGAGTGAACGTTGAGTCCAGTTTAGTTACTGTTCAATAAAAACATTTCAAAAGATTTTCACCCTTAAGCTTTGAATGGAAATTAACTTTACTTTAAGGGTAAAACTCGATTTACAAAACCTTCTCAACGAGCGAGATGAAAACTTCGGTTAACTCTTAATCCTGGGTTAGCGTTAACCGGCTTTCGAACAACCGGGCCCAGGGTTTTATGTTGTTACGTGTTAATTACAATGCCGTCCTTTCTTTAATTATCGCAATGTTTATGTCAGTTTTAGCTACTGTCTCTTATGTGTTTTTCCTTCGGTATACACAATCACATTCAAAACCCCCAAAACCTTGCGGTATCACGTAACCAACAGGGTAAATTATTTCAATTATTTTATTACGGTTTTCAGTGATTCCATTTCCTTCTGCAATTTGAACGCATAATTAGGCCAGGCTAGCAATATATTCAGGCTCATGATTCCAGACATTGTAGGATGTACTAAATTGTAGCATATTTCAGTCGTACTTAATCTGAATTTTTTTGGTACACTTCAGTCAATGTAAAATGTGACAGTAACCCTAAGACACTCTTATTCTTCTAAACAAGTATTTTCTTTGAATCTTAGTGATCCTTTTGCGGGGAAGTTGGTGTGTCAAATTGAAACGAATTTACTGGTGTAGTTTACGTCTTACCACGAGAAGGCTGTTGAAAATAAAGTGGTTACGTACCATAGAACAGTGTCTTCAGTCGTCAAGACGTAACACTTTGGAAAGGAATTATTATTAGATACCCTCTGTTTGGTCTCTTGCCCTAGAAGTGTGATAAGAACAAAACACCAATTTAACCTTAACACGCTAATTATTAATATTTAGCTAAATACGCATCAGTAAAATGTCTTGTCTACTCCAAGGAAAGTTGTGTCGATTT